>CM035169.1:16064418-16244852 GCA_020205615.1 Panax quinquefolius | reverse complement strand
ATAAATAAATCCATCATTTATATTTCATATAAAATAAATATTTCACTTATCGTATGAATCGATAATTAATTATTCTGAATAATATTCAGAATCACATTTATAATGACCGGTATTCCCGGAAAGGGGCTTTCCGATAAGGATCTCTCACTTCTTGGTAGCCTTGATTAGGTGACCAAACCTCTCTTTAAATAGAACTTTCTAGACATTGCCAATAATGTTATCTAATAATATTATTCAAAATAATATGAATTATTGATCGATAATGGGAAATCTTTATGCGGTGGCAATTATTGAAAGCGACAATAATATAAAATACCAATGCAAGCAATTATTGAATCAATAAAATAAAATCTTGAGCGGTAATTGCGTAACAATTATTGAGTAGTGCGCTTAACTACGTAAGAATCGATAATTGATGCAATCTGGTAATGTCTTTCTTGTTTAACGGCGGCGATATTAGTGTTTTTAACAACGGGTATTCCAATGATTATTGCAGTAACAACAACTTATATTTGTCGTTTTCTCATCCAATAAGCTTTCAGTTATGGGGCCCACACGAAATTTAAAATCGATACGAATATTCCCGAAGCGATCTGAATATTCCACTGACAAACGAATATTCTCAAACAAAATGAATATTTTATAATACTTGCTTATTTTGAAATATTTGCGTATTTAACCCATAACTATCCACATTAATCAAATCGACCCTTACTATTTCAAAATAATAAATAAAGGGAAATTCCTTTTATTTAAAAAATTTTGAGGTCTTACTGACCTCCCTCTCTTATGAAATTTCGTCACCGAAATTGGCGTACGTACACAGTGTTTGAAAAGGTGAGGATACCTCGCTTTCATTTCCATTTTAAATTCCCGGTCATTTCCTCTATATGGCATGATTCCTCCTGAAAACTTTAACTTGTGGTATGACCTTTCTTGGCGTAGGACATACTCCTTCTATCCAAAATCTCTTGGTACCTCCTCATACACGTTAAGTCTTTGCTATCTCGTCGGTTTAACTCTATACGCGTGGTTGGGTCTTTCCATATTCTGAAATGATATATATGAAACACATTATGAACACGAGACATACTTGGAGATGTTGCAAGTCACATAGGCTACATTTCTGCTTTCGGTCGAGAATTTGAAATGGTAGACGATAAATCGTGGATTGAGCTTTCCTCTCTCTTCCCAAATCTTGTAACTCCCTTCCATGAAGCGACTTCGCATGATAATACATGATCCCCACACTAAATTCCACGTCCGCTTTCGATGAAGATCCAGCATAACTCTTTTATGTCGATCTTGATGCCTTGAATTCTATGTTGTCGAATCATTTGGATCTTTTAATTGTAGTCATCGTCTTAACTTTCGGGTCCCAACAATATGTTCTTCCACCACCTCGTCCCAACATATTGGAAGCGACATTTTCATCGATATAATGCTTGAATGGAACCATTCTATATTTGTTTAATGCTTATTGTTGTATGAGAATTCCACAATGGCGAAGTCTTATCCAACTTCTTTGAAATCTAGGACCACGAGTCTTAATATATCTTGAGAGTTTGAGTAGTCCCTACGATTGCTTATCCAGTTTGAGGATGGTATGCCCAACCAGAATCGTAAATTCGTGCCAGTAGCTTTCTCTGAACTAACCCAAAATCATGAAGTGAATCTTGGGTCACGATCTAAAAACTATGGATCTTGGCATGCCATGCAACCTCACAATCTCATTTTCGTACATACTAGCAAAGGCGTTCAAGTGAATAAGTCTCCGTCATCGGCATGAAATGTAAGCGGAACTTGGTTAATCTATCAACGATAACCCAAATAGCATTGATGCCTTGAAAGCCAAGTAGGAAGACGAAGTAACGAAATCCATGGTAATGTGTTCCACTTCCATTTGGAATCTCGAGTGGTTATAGCAGGACCTTTAGGTACTAGATCACTCCACCACTTTACGCGTTGGCAAGTTAAACACATCGAGATAAACTTTGCAATCTCTCTTCGTATTGTTCCACCAAAATGTATGTCGAAGATCACAATACATTTTAGTACTTAGAGATGGATTACAAATGGTGTATTGTGCCTCCATCATAATCTTGTACTTCAAATCAGTCGTTAGGACACGAAAGTCTAGAGTGGACTCGAAGTATTCCTTCTTCATCAATTCTACGCTTCCGGAATAGCTCCTTCTTGTACTTTTCTTAACATGTTCCATTAAATGCATCGATTTCTTCACAGGTCGGTGGCTTGAGCAACCTTAACTTTTCTATTAAAGTTGGCTCTGTCGTATACTTGACATCATCCTTTTCGTTCCGCGCATATGATGTTCTATTCAACGTGTCGGCATTACACGTTCGCTTTTCGAGGATGGACGTGGGTGAACATGTCTTTGAAATGAGTCTCCTCTTGAGTTCTTGAAGCTCTTCCCGCATTCCTTGCTCCATTCGAATTTTGTATCTCTGAATCAATTGCGTTAATGGAATAGCGATTCGAGAATATCCTTCAAGCGAATCTCAGATAATAACCAACTAAGCACTGAAAGCTACGTATTTAGATTCTTGATTTAGGTTGCTCTCAAGCATGACTCGTATCCCAATCTTGGATAACGCGTCACTGACACCTATCGATTTCTTATTGCCTTGCAATATGGCGTCCCTGAGAGATTAAAGCAGGTGAATTCCAAAGGAAGTCACAAGATAAAGGCTCGGTACCAAATTCTATAGTTGAATTTTAACTCACGAAGTTCAATAGGAGCCATTTGATATTAGATTTTAGAAATGAGTTTTGTGTACGGGTTCAAAGTCGATACAAAATTTAATATCGGGCTTTAGAGATAAGCTAAGAAATTCTTGAGAAAATACGTCGGGAAAATCAATAACAACAAGAATATTATTCAAATCGTGACGTGTCTTTATTGAATCCATAACATGGACTAAGAAAACTTGACATCCGTAATAAGCGAATGACTTCATGACTTGATATGAAAATGTTTGATTACAATGTTTTGATTGCTTGAATTGAATAACGAGTTGCTTAGGAATATGAAAACTAATGACCTTACGAAAACAATCAATTTTGGCATGATGAGTAGTTAACCTTAAAATCACATCAAAAGCAAATATCTACTATAGAAATAAGGTTAACAGGTAATGTGATAGTACCAACTGAATCAAGCAAAGATTTTTAAACAACGGATGTAATGAAAGTTTCTCCTAATGGAGTCTCCACAGATAAGTTGAAAGTTTAATTTCTCGTAGTCAAGTTCAAGCGTTGAAGCTTAAGAAAGAGATAAAAGAATGGGTAGAGCCGATGTATCTAGTAAAGGTATAAACTTGCAAGAATTTATAATTAACTAACTCGTATAACTAACCGTTCGGGTTCTCGCATTTTGACTAGTCACGACAATATTTCTTCCAAGAACCGTTGACTTTGACTTTTCTCGGGACATCCTTTTGAGTCACCATTCTCATTTGAATTTGGGTTTCGATATCGTCTGATCTGAGCAATATGTCCTTCTTTTCTACAATTATAGCATACCTTGGAAGGCTTTGAGCAGTTTGACCTTATATGTCCTCCTCTCCCGCATCAGTAGCATCTGTCTCTGGCGATCGTTTCTCTTCCCCTAAATTTGTTGATGGTCTTCGATCTTTGCTGCAAACGTCTTCCGTCTATCGTTAAATCTTCTCTTTTTAGATTGGACATCTCTTTCCATAATATCAAGCGTCATCTTTTTTTACCATGCATCACTCATTCTCACTCTTTCGTTCGGTTATTTCTTCTTTTTCGATTCGAGACTTTATCATCTTATACTGCCAAAGATTGCTTACATTCAAGCATCACATATCGGGTAACCTGCTTGAATCGTTGCATCCTTTTGCTTCACGATTTTACGCAATTCTTGACTGCTTCTTACTCATGAATACGATTTTGCTTGATTCTACATTTTGATGTAAAATACCTCTAATAAACTCTCTTTGGTGCCTTCTTCTTCCTCTTCTTCCTCACTCAAATTGCTAATTACCTCTGCGACTATCTCGGGTCTGATTTATCAATTCTTCACTCACCACATGGATATCTCTAATTCTTCTTCGCTTTGACATCACATTATCACGGTTGGCGATTAGAGGTGTCTCCACGATCTCATTCACTCCATTGTTAACATTCTCATTCGACATTCTCAAATCATCAGCTAAAACAAGGGTTAATTAAGGAAATCAATATATCACATAATATCCCTATATCTTGACCAACTAACAAATAAGCTTAGGTAGGACACTTACTAGCGAAGGATTTACTCGTCTCTCCCTCCTAGTTACATTCCTAGATCTCCTTGGAGAGATCGTATCCACTAGGCTACGATACCAATTCATGGCGCCCCAAAATAGGTATACTGACACCCCATTCGAGTGCCAAATACATGGTACAAGAAACAAACTACAACTTGATAATACAAATGTCGTGTGAAATACGACAATATATCTTGTGAGTTTAAATATAATATTGTCTTGAGACAATATCCACACGCATAAATAAATCCCCATCATAATTATTGATACATTATTTTACAAAATGGTGAGGACTACTAAACAACTCTCTCTAGAACCTTCATTCCATACCCAGACTAGTACTCGCTACATTCTCGCCTCTTGAGAAGAAAAATGGAACAACAAGGAAAAGGGTGAGCTCAATCTAGCCCGGTAAAAGAATATTATGACTAAGATAATATACAACAAATTATCGTTAGTCTCCAATAGGGAAAAATCGATAGAATACAATGAACAACAAGTTTAGGATCAATATTCGCATGTGAAAATAATAATTCATAGAAGAGTTACGTAGAGAATGAAATCTACTATAATCTATGAATTTAACGGTCCATCATCAATATTTTATCCTGTAGCATCAATCAATATTCATCTCAAATCAAATATTCATCTTTTACTGACTACGGGCCAAAGATATTCATCAATCGATCATGTTCATCTCAACTTTGTTCATCTTTTACTAAAGGCCAAAGATATTCATCGATCGGTCGTGTTCATTTAAAACACTGTTCATCTTTGCACTTCTGGGCCAAAGATATTCTTGAAATCATTCATCTTTGCTTTCTGGTGCCAAAGATATTCAATAATATCATCATTTAAGACCGAGGATGATGAAAATATTTTTAAGAACGAATCCGGTGAAACAAAATGACAAGGATTAAGGATTAAGGATTAAGTACTTTGTTTTATCCATGTCCAACAATACCTCGAAAATAATCATAGTGGTGTAAAATTCAAGAATGATCAAAACATGGATACAATCAAGCTAGTATCCAAAATAGATATTTTGGATGAAAAGAAGAAATTTTATTTTTAAATTGAATAGTCAGATATCGTGAATAGTGTAAGATATCGTGAATAGTAACTCGAGCACCAAAAGATAGAAATTCCACAAAAAAACATCTTCACGCCCCGTGAATAACTTCGTGAATAGTAACTCATGAATAGTAACTCGTGAATAGTAACTCATGAATAGTAACCCCTGAGCATGAAAAAAGTTCCAAATTTGATAAAAACTTGGATCAACATTTCAAAGATAATGATATTGAAGAAATAATATCATTACGAAAAAAATAATATCCCTTACCTCGAAGAATCGATTGCTTGGAAGGAAAGGTCGGAAGTGATCTTTGAATGAAACTTATCTTGAGCAACCCAACTCTCAAAGTATCTAAATACTCACAAAATCGCTTTCAATATAGAGAGAGAAAGAGAAAACTTTGTTTACGGTGTGATTTTCAATTTAACTTACTCTCTATTTATAGGAAAATGTTAAGACTGCTGCAAAGCGGACTTAACTTCGCAACTGATGGCTTTACACTGCTACTATTGCCACCCACCACATTTGAAATAAAATTCAGACATTTTTTCACCAACTACAAGTGGGCCCACCAATTCTAGAATTTTCCACCAAAATTATTTATAACCTAATTTACGAATCAGGTCACCTCTTAAAATTCATAATAAATTATACTCATTTTTAACGATTCAAAATTTGTGGACATATACTCAACTTATATATGTATAACATATCCAAAAATTACAACGATCCAACTATCGGATTAAATATTATAACTCACACAATATATCGTAAAAAATAATGATTTGATTTTTAATACCTCCATTCCAAAACAAAAAATACAAATAAAACATCTCAAAGATTAATTCCTTCATTAATAACCACATAAATAAATCCATCATTTATATTCATATAAAATAAATATTTCCTTATCATATGAATCAATAATTAATTATTCACAAATAATATTACAGAATCACATTTATGACAAGTACATTTCCGCAGAAAGAGGGCTTTCAATAAGGATCTCTCCTTCTTGGGCCGCAATTAGGTGACCAAACCTCTCTTTGAATGAGAACTTTCTAGACATTGCCAATAATGTTATCTAATAATATTATTCAAATAATATGAATTATTGATGCGATAATCGGAAATCTTTGTGCGTGCGATGGCAATTATTAAAAGCAATGATAATATAAAATACCAACGCAGCAATTATTGAATCAATAAAATAAAATCTTGAACGGTAATTATTGTAACAATTATTGAGTAGTGCCTTCTTACGTAAGAATCAATAATTGATGCAATATCTGAGTATCTTCTTGTTTAACAACGGCGTATTAGTGTGTTTTAACCAAGGGTATTCAGCAAGATAATTGGTAACAACAACTTATATTTGTCGTTTTCCTCATTCAATCGCTTTCCAGTTATGGGGCCACACATGGGCTGCGTTGAGTAAATGCGAATATATTCTCGACGATTGAATATTCCACAACCAAACGAATATTCCCTGACAAAATGAATATTTTATAACCACTTGCTTATTTTGAAATATTTGCGTATTTAACCCTAACTATCCACATTAATCAAATCAACCCTTACTATTTCAAAATAATAAATAAAGGAAATTCCTTTTATTTAAAAATTTTGGGGTCTTACAACTATACGGTATTCATTAGAAGTACTAATCTTTCGAGGTAAGGGATGTTATTTTCTTCTCAAATGATATTATTTCTTGATGTCATTATCTTTGAAATATTGGTTGGAACTTTTTATCAAATTTGGAACTTTTTCATATGGGGTTATTATTCATGAGTTACTATTCACGAGTTACATTATTCATGAGTTACTATTCACGAGTTACTATATTCACAGTCTTATTCATGTAAGCGTGAAGATGTTTTTTGTGGAATTTCTATCTTTTGGTGTTGAGATTACTATTCACGATGATACTAGACTATTCAATTCGAAAAATAAAATTTCTTCTTTTTGTCCAAAATATCTATTCGGATACTAGCTTTGATTGTATCCATGTTTTGATCATTCTTGAATTTTACACCACTATGATTATTTTTTAGGTATTTTTGAACATGGATAAAAAAAATGCTAATCCTTAATCCTTAATCCTTGTCATTTTGTTTAATTTGATTCGCTTTCTTTAAAAATATTTTTCATTATCCTCGGTCTTAAATGATGATATTATTGAATATTTTTGGCCTGAAAGTGCAAAGATGGATGATTTCTGAAGAATATCTTTCAGTCAGGCAAAGATGAATACGCATTAATTTAATGACGAATTAACTTCATGAATATCTTTGGCCAGTCACAAAGATGAATATTTGATTCCGGATGTATATTGATTGATGTTACGAGGATAAAAGATAGGACGATGAACTTTTAAATTCATACATAGAAGATAGTAGTTTGCATTCTCTACTTAACTCTTCTAATGAATTATTATTTCATTGCGAATATTGATTTAAAATTTGTTGTCTATTGTATTGATTAGATTTTTCCCATTGAAGACTAACGGTAATTTGTTGTATATTATCTTTGTAAGACCGAAAATTTTTAAATAAAAAGGAATTTCCTTTATTTATTATTTTGAAATAGTAAGGGTTGATTTGATTAATGTGGATAGTTAAGGGTTAAAATCGCAAATATTTCAAAATAAGCAAGTGGTTATAAAATATTCATTATCGTTGGGGAATATTCGTTTGGTGAGTGGAATATTAAATCTTTGTCGAGGGAATATTAAATGCGATGAAGTAGCGACCATGTGGGCCCATGCTGGAAAGCGATTGGATGAGGAAAGCGATAAAGTTTGGGTGGTTATAAATATAGCAGGCGTAGTTATTCTGAATTAAGGATTGTTGGAATACCCGGTGGTTAAAACACACTAATCTGGCGTTGTTGAGCAAAGAAGACTTTCGGTATTGCACCAATTATTGATTCTTACGTAAGAAGGCCTTTACTCAATAATGGTTACGATAATTATTGTTCAATTATTTTATTGAGTTAATAATTGTTCGTTGATATTTTATATTGTTGTTGTTTGATAATTGTCATTACACGGTATTTTTCATTATCGAAGCAATAATTCATATTATCCCAGAATAATATTATTAGATAACATTATTGGCAATGTCTAGAAAGTTTACATCTAAGGAGAGGTTTGGTCACCTAATCAATTGCCGCCAAGAAGAAGAAATTCTTATTGGAAAGCCCCCTCTTTCCCAGAAGCTGCTGGTTGTCAATATTGTGATTACTGTAATATTATTTATGAATAATTAATTATTGATTTATATGATGAGGAAAATATTGATTTTATGTGGATATAGATGGAGAAAATTTTAAAATGACAATTGTTGAAAATTAATATTTTATCTTTTCCGATAAAATAATTGATTAAATATATTATTTTAATAATATATTAACGATGATATTTTACAATGAATGTGGGATATATGAGTATACGAGGAGGAAGAGTATTTTTGTTGCAATAAATGATTAACACATGTTTTGTGTGTTGGTGGACCCATTTCTTGACCGAAATTTGATTATAGCTTTTGTAAAATCGCCCGTTTGTGGATTTTCGGTCAATTTCTATTTGGAATTTGGAAAAACTTTCTTCTGCAAAGTTGTAGAGAATTGAATTTCCTATAAAAACTCAAGTGATTCGAATTTTCTGATGAAAGGGCTATTTATTATGAATTATTGAAGTTTCGAGTTCCAAAATAATTGATTTTGGAAGTTTTAAATATTTATATTGAGAAAACGTTTTTATATGTTGAGGGCATATTTAACATGTGTTAGGATGGCTGAATTCAGATTCATGGATGCGTGGGAAGATGTGAAAAATAAATAATATTAATTTATTAAATTTTCGCTTTGGTGTTTAAAGCAATTTTCTATAAATAGGGTCTTGGGTTAGAATTGAAAATCACACCGTAAACTGAAGTTTTCTCTATATATTATCGGCGTATTCTTGTAGTATTTTGAGTATACTTTGAGTATTGCTATACGGTGCAAGTCCAAGTCATAGCTTTATATCCAGGTGTTTTAAATTTGAAATCTTGATCTTTCGAGGTAAGGGATATTATTTTTTTCAGTAATGATATTATTTCTTCAATATCATTATCTTTGAAATATTGATCTGAAGTTTTTATCAAATTTGGAACTTTTTCATGTCCGGGGTTATTCATGGGTTCTTATTCATGAGTTCTTATTCATTCGAGTTCTTTATTCACGATTCTTATTCACGAGTACTATTATTCATCTTGAAGCGTGAAGATTTTTTTGTGGAATTTCTATCTTTTGGTGTCGAATTACTATTCACGATATTTGACTTTATTCACGTATCAAGACTATTCACGTGATACCTTTATTCATAGAAAAATAAAATTTCTTCTTTTGTCCAAAATATCTATTACGGATACTAGCTTCGATTGTATCCATGTTTTGATCATTCTTGAATTTTACACCACTATGATTATTTTTGAGGTATTTTTGGGCATGGATAAAACAAAGTACCTAATCCTTAATCCTTAATCCTTGTCATTTTGTTTCAATTGGATTCGCTTCTTTAAAAATATTTTTTCATCATCCTCGGTCTTAAATATGATATTATTGAATATCTTTGGCTCAGTAGTGCAAAGATGAATGATTTGAAGAATATCTTTTGGTCTGTAGTGCAAAAGATGAGCAGTGTTTGAGATGAACATGACCGATTGATTAATATCTTTGGCCTCGTAGTGCAAAGATGAATATTTGATTCGGATGTATATTGATTGATGTTACTGAGGATAAAATATTGATGATGAACTTAATTAAATTCATAGATTATAGTAGATTTCATTCTCTACTTAACTCTTCTATGAATTATTATTTCGTTGCCGAATATTGATCCCGAAACTTGTTGTCTATTGTATTCTATAGATTTTTCCTCGTTGAAGACTAACGATAATTTGTTGTATATTATCTTAGTCATAATATTCTTTCTTGGGCTAGTTGAGCTCACTCTTTCCTTGTTGTTCCATTTTTTTCTTCTCGGGAGGCGAGAATGTAGCGAGTACTTAGTCGGGTATGGAAAGAAGGTTCAGAGAGAGTTGTTTAGTAGTCCTCACCATTTTGTAAAATAATGAATCAATAATTATGATGGGGATTTATTTGCATGTGGATATTGTCTGAAGACAATATTATATTTAAACTCATTAAGATATATTGTCGTATTTCTACGACATTTGTATTATGAAGTTGTAGTTTGCTTTTTGTACCACGTATTTTGCGACTTCGAATGGGTGTTGTGTATACCTAATAAATCACAATCTTAATCATAATATTTTTCTTTGGCTAGTTTTCACCCTTTTCCTTTTTGTTCCATTTTTTTCTTCTAGAGAAGAATAGCGAAAGTAGTCGGGTATGGAATGAAGGTTTTAGAAAGGATTGTTTAGTAGTCCTCACCATTTTGTAAAATAATGTATCAATAAATGTGATGAGGATTTATTTGAGTATAGATATTGTTACAGAAGATAATATTTGTATTCAAACTCACGATTTCTTGTTGTAATAATAAAGTTGTAGTTGTTTACATACCATGTATTGACAACTCGTAATAGGTGATGTATACCTATTTTGGGGGCGTCACAAAACACATCCATTAAATATTTATATAATTCAATAAATATTTAAATATTTAATTAAAAAATTTGGATTGTTACAGTGTATTTTGTGAGTATTTAGATACTTTGTGAATACTCAAGTTTTCTGAATATCTTTGGCCTGTAGTGCAAAGATGAATGATTACCTAGTGAATATCTTTGGCCTGTAGTGCAAAGATGAATGATTACCTAATGAATATCTTTGGCCCGTAGTGTGACGCCCCCAAAATTAGGTATACATCACCCATCTTGGGTCGCCATATACATGGTATAAAATTTAAATACAACTGTCGTGTACAATACGACAAAACATAACTGTGGGTTTGAATACAATTATTGTCTACTAGAGATTATACAAACTCAAAAGGAGACCTCATTACAATTATTAATACACTATTTCACAGAATAATGAGGACTACTAATGCTATCCTCTGGACAGTCACTCCGTTCCCCGACTAGTCCCTGCTATGTTCTCATTTCCTGAAGAGAATAGTGAAAGAAAAGGTGAGCTCAACTAGCCCAAGAAGAAATATTATGACTAAGATAATGCGTAATAAATTATCATTAGTCTCCAACAATGTTAACTGATAAAATATAATAGACATCAAGTTTAACTGCAGCGAACAAACAATCCATTAAAAGAGTCAAGTAGAGAATAAAATCTACTATCTTTTATGATTTAAAAGGTTTTTCTTCACTTTTATCACTGGGACTCAGCTTAATAAATAATCCACATCATCGAATCACCCCTGCACTACGGCCAAGGATATTCTTTAGTATCATGACCACAATTATCCATGCACTATGGGCCAAGAATATTTGTGTATTCATTAATGGTCATGATCATGCCAACAACTGTCCATCAATGCACTACGGGCCAATGAGGACTTTTACCACATCATTTGTAACATTACGGTCATGATTACACTGAATAATCCCTGGTCATAATCATATCAAGTCCATCTATGCATTACAGGCCACAAATGACTTTCAACATAATATAAACATGAGGATGATGATGAAAATGATATAAGAATTCAATAAAACAAGTTCAAGAATTAATTTGTCCAAGAACTACTAATGTCTAAATTGTCAACATGATACTGCTTTGTAGAGTAAAATTCAAGAATGATCAGAAGAATATTTTCATAAAAGATATCTTTGGAAACGCAAATATCAAGGATATTCCACTAATTTCATGGAGTATGGAAGTCAAAGTTTTAACCAATTGAGTATAATAAAGAATGGAATAACAAAAGAAATCACCACGCAAATAAGTGATGTATGTGTTTTTTCAATGAGAATACTAAATAACGGAACGTGTCGTGTGAAATTCAAGCGATGGATATTCCAATGAGAATAGTAAATGCGGAATAATAAATGATGGAACCGGTGTCGTATAGATAGACGAGATAGGATATTCCACGAGAATAATAAAGACGGAATAATAAAAATGGAACCGGTCCCAGTATAAGCATGACGAGGATATTCGACGAATAATAAAGACGAGAATAATAGAAGAATGTGACCAAGTATAGGGTAGCAGCGTATACGAGTTATTCCAACGAACAATAAAGAAATGGAATAATGAAGTTCTCTTACGGAATACAAAAGAATAATATCCCTTACTAGTAAAATAATACTTGATATAAGAGTAGTGAAGTAAAGAGAAAACTTTTTTCTTTTTCTCTATAGTTTATCTCTCAGAGTTCAAGTGAATTAAAAAGAAAATAATGAAGGAATGAGCTTTATTTATAGGAAAATGGAATGCATAATAACTAATCCATGAACGGTCCGGATTGATTTACTTTAATCTGACGGTCCATATTTAAAGAAAAATCTTTTAAATAAAATATAATATATTCTATTTGTATAAAAAGATTTTTACTATACAAATACTACGCGGGCACTATGCAAAACACTACGCATAATAAAATATAATATATTCTATTTATAGAATAACTTTAATAAAGTATTACATTTTTTATATAAAAAGATTTTACTATGCAAAAACACTATGCATAATAGAATATAATATATTTTATTTATAGAATAACTTTAATAAAGTATTACATTTTATATAAAAGATGTTTCTATTTTATTACGTTAATAATACTGAATAAAACAAAACTTCTAAATCAACAATAATTGAATCAAATAATGTGAGATATACTTGTCGTAACTATTGTAGCAATAATTGAACAAAACCGAGTGACTTTCACATAAATATCAATAATCAATACTGTGCTACTCTTGTAAACAACGCGTAGACATCGCATTTTTACTACCGAGTAGTTCAACAAGATCAACCAGTAAAACTTCCGCCATTATTTTCAATAAAATATTTTTGTCGTTTTCTCAATCCGACAATAATTCCGTTGTGGGGTCCACCAATGATTGTGACGTCGTACGAATATTTCCCGACCAATCGAATATAATATGACAACTTGCATACTTTGCAAAATTTATAAATATTACCCACAACTATAACATTATCTCAAATTCACACCATAATATAAAAAAAATTATTTCGAGAAAATTAATTCTTTATTCATAAAATATGGGGTTTCACACGTAGTGTAAAGATGAACAGGTGTTGAGATGAACATGCCCAACTGGTGATACAAATGAATATCTTTTGGCCTGTAGTGCAAAGATGAATATTTGATTCAAGATGTATATTGATTGATATTACATGTATAAAATATTGATGATGGACTTTTAAATCTTAGAAGATAGTAGAATTCTTTCTCTACTTGACTCTTCTAATGGATTGCTATTTCCGCTGCAGTTGTTGATTTAAAACTTGTTGTCTATTATGTTTTATCAGATTTTCCCCTGTTGAAGACTAATGATAATTTGTTGTATATTATCTTAGTCATAATATTCTTTATTGGGCTAGTTGAGCTCACCCTTTTCCTTTTTGTTCCATTGTTCTTCTAAGGATGAGAGAATTTAATGAGAACTAATAAGGGGTATGGAGTGATGATTCAAGATAGTTGTTTTAGTAGTAAATCACTATTTTGTAAAATAGTGTATCAATAATTGTAATGATGACTCCTTTTGAGTTTGTATACTGTCTATTAAACAATATTTGTATTCAAACTCACAGTATATGTGTTGTCGTATTTTGCACGACAATTTTATTACTGAAGTTGTATTTGTTTCTGTACCATGTACTCTACGACTCAGAATGGGTGATGTATACCTATTTTGGGGGCGTCACAATATATATATATATACGGTCCGGATCTTAAGCTCACCCCTTATCTAACATACCTTGCTCATCCCCTTTTAGCGACGGATCGGTCGATAATTCGGTCCGTCGCTAAAGCTAAGACGGCAGTTCTATATATAGCGACGGACCGAATCGTCACCCGATCCGTCGCTAAAGAGGGATGAGCAAGGTATGTTAGATAAAATGTGAGCTTAAGATCCGGACCGTGTATGTGAGACCCCAGATTTTATGAATAAATATTTAATTTACTCGAAATAATTTTTTTGAATATTATGGTGTGGATTTGATATAATGTTATAATTGTGGGTAATATTTATAAATTTTGCAAAGTACGCAAGTTGTTATATAATATTCGATTGGTGGGGAATATTCATTTTAACATGAAATATTAAATGACAACCAAGACAATCATTGGTGGAACTATTAACGGAATTATTGCCGGATCGAGAAAACGACAAAAATACTTTTTATGAAAATAACGGCGGAAGTTTTACTGTTAAGCTATTTGAAACACCCGGTGTTAAAAAATAAAGAATGTCTGGCTGTGGTTGCATAAGTAGCATACTAAGTATTGATTATTGATCTTTACGTGATAAGTCACTCGATTTTGTTTTATTGGTATTATTAATGTAATAAAGCAGAATATTTTTATAAAGTTATTATATAAATAGAATATATTATATTCTATTATGCATAGTGTTACATAGTACCTGTATAGTGTTTGCATAGTAAAATCTTTTATAAAGCTATTCGTTTTATTAGATTATGAATAGAATATATTATATTTTATTTAAAAGATTTTGCTTTAAATATGGGCCGTCAGATTAAAGTAAATCAATCTGAACCGTTCATGAGTAAGTTACTATGCAGTCCATTTTTCTATAAAATAAAAGCTCATTTCTTCATTATTTCTTACGAATTCACTGAAACTCTAGAGAGATAAACTATAGAGAGAAAGAAAAAAAGTATTCTGCTACTTCACTACTCATATATCCAAAGATCTTCTTCTTAAGGTAGTAGGAATATTATTTGTTGTACTCATAAGAGGTATTCTTTCTTTCTTATTCATGAAGAACTTACATTATTCCATTCTTTATTATTACGATGGAATAACTTTTGTATCATGCAGGATACCTATACTTGGTGAAATTCTTACGTTATTCCATTCTTTATGATTACTGTTGGAATATCATGTATGCATGCGTTTACATGAGACCTAGTTTCATTATTTATTATTCAGCCGGAATATCACATGCATGCGTTTTACTGCGGACTGGTTCGATCTTTATTATTACATTTGGAATATATCTCATGCATGCGTTTAAATGGGATTCGGTTCCGTTATTTATTATTACATTGGAATAACTCCGCACTTTGGCCTGATCTATCGCATGTCCGGTGATTTCTTTTGTTATTCCATTCTTTATTATACTCAGTTGATTAAAGTTTTGACTTCTATACCCCATTAAATTAGTGGAATATCCTTGATATTTGCGGTTCATCCAGTATCTTTTCATGAAAATATATATTCTTTTGAGTATTCTTGAATTTTACTCCACAAAGCAGTATCATGTTGACAATTTGGACGTTATTGGTTCCTGGATAAATTAATTATTGAACTTGTTTTATTGAAATCTTATATCATTGTCATCATCCTCATGTTTATATTATGTTGAAAGTCATACGTGTATTCGTAGTTCATAGATGGACTTGGTATGATTATGACTGTGAGGATTATTCGAGTATAATCGTGATCGTAATGTTACAAATGATGTGGAAAAAGTCCTCATTGGCCCGTAGTGCATTGATGAACAGCTTTTTTTGGTATGATTATGGCTATGGATTCTCTCATTGGCCGAGGATGCAAAGATGAATTGTTTTATGGCGTACGATCGGAGACCGTTGATGAAAACATGATTATCTTTGGCTCGTGGTGCATGGATAATTCGTGGTCGTGATACTTAAAGAATATTCTTGGCTTTGTAGTGCATGGATGATTTGATGATGTGGATTATTTATTGTCGAGTCTCGGTGATAAAAGTGATAAAAACCTTTTAAATCATAGAAGATAGTAGATTTTATTCTCTACTTGACTCTTCTAATGGATTACTTGTTCGGCCAAGCATTAAACTTGATGTTTGTTATATTGTATCGATTTAACATTGTTGAAGGCTAATGATAATTTATTACGCATTATCTTAGTCATAATATTTCTACTTGGGCTAGTTGAGCTCACCCTTTCTTTCATTGTTCTCTTTGAAATGAGAGCGTAAATTTGGGACTAGTCGGGAACAAAGTGATGGTCCTAGATGGTGCATTAGTAGTCCTCACTATATTATGTGAAATAGTGTAATAATAAATGTAATGAGGACTCCATTGAGTGTGGATATTGTCTAAATGACAATATTTGTATTAAAACTCATAGCTCATGTTGTATATTTAAGTTTGTATTTGAATTCTGTACCATGTATTTGGTGACTCAAGATGGGTGATGTATTCCTATTTTGGGAGCGTCACAGTGTGTATATATATATATATATATATATAATTATTACATTAATTATTATGTACTCATATCATTTGTAGTATACAGTCACTTATAGATCAAAGTTGAGTAGAAATTTAAACTAAAATCCTAACTACGATTTTCAAGTTAAAATTTATTAAGTAACCAAATGACTTATAAAAAATAAAATTATTGATGAATAATAAGTTAATACTAAAGTTTGTAGAATCATAAAGAGAGTTTTAGTTCTAGTAAAATTAATCCTAACATTATATAAGAGCATAAAAAATGTTTTACTTCTATTTAAATTCTAGTCTTATACCAAAGACGAAAGCCATAGACCAAAAAAATCAAGTTTTTAGGTTTTAAAATTTTATTAATTGACTCTAAAAAAATCAAAATGTATTCTTATTTTAAAGGGAGGTAGTGTTTGTTTTCCTGGTTAGCAGGATTAGGAGATAATTTTTATGCGTGATGGGTGCGTTAATTTTCTTTTACTGCTTCAAGATAAAAGTCTTATTTGTAAAATTTATAAATATGAGGAATGTATTTATCTTATATTTATTTCTATAAATAATGACTTGTTTATTAACAAGTTATGCCATGATAATAAAATTATAGATGATATCCTTGAGATAATTTTGTCATTTCATACTACTATCATTTGAAAGATAATATTTTTCTTTTGGAAATGTACTCTTTCTGAGAAAATGAGAAGAGTATTTATTTTAAATTCATCTGATCAGAAAATAAATAAATATCTTTTAATTTTAGATATGAAAGAAGTATCTCCAATGTCACCGCCGAGCCTTCGGCCGGATGGTAGCAAAAAAAACAGTATCTCTAATGTCTGGTTTGTCTGAATATTGGTGGGCTCAAATATTTTCGGGGGCGGCTTGTTGTGTTTGATAATTTTATCGAGTGTGATTGTGCTTTGAAGAGGTGCGTGTCGATATGATGTTTGTTTTGGAATGCTACTCATGAAATGACATTAATTTAATTATATTTGTGCCGTCTGATCAAAGGGATTCGGCTGTATTTAAATATTCTTTTTCGAGCTTCTTTTGCCATTTGTTGCCATTACATCACACACTAGAACTAGTCCTCACAGTCTGTCTGTTAATTATATATATATATATATATATATATATATATATATATAATATATAAAATATGAAAATAAAAATAGTAATAATGAGTTAGCGAGTGATGTCTAATTAATACTAAGTAATTTCTTTTCAATATGTGAAAATGGTTACACCAACCAAAAATGGGAATAAATGACGCATTAAAAAATTATAATAAACCTATGTAAGTCATGTAGTAATTCATTCAAAATGAAGTAATTTATTTGATAAAATGGTAAAATAACAATTAATAATGTTACAAATTAATTGATGAATAAGTGACAACAATCATATACATATATTAATATATACATATATTTTGTTATTAATTTTGGCAGGTGTTGGTGAAGAATTTTCAAAGAATATACTAACAGGTCGACTTAATTTGTTACGTAATTGTTAATTATATAAGTTGAATTGTCTAGGTACGTAGTAGAGTAGGCATTTGGTGATCATGCAGCATCAAGTTTATCAAAAAAATAACTTCCAAAAGGAAATGTTTGCTTGATGTCTTTACCAGCTAGCTTGCAGATTACACTATTTTCACCAAATCAAAACCCAAATTAATTAAGTTACTGTACGTTCCACAATACATATATATATATATATATATATATATATATATATATATATATATATCCATTGAATATCAGCCGTCGTTATATATCATCCCGCATGTCTAAACCTCAAAACGACGACCATCATGCACCTGCATATGATCAAACCGGCATCCTTTCTTAAGGAAAAGTTGCCGCCATCTGTTTTTGGGGCACTCTTTGCAGTGCTGCTTATTACGACTGCTTGGGCTCTTTCTACTTCCTTTGGTCTCTCTCTGTCCAGTCAGCAGACCATTTTAGCCTCGGACTACCCTTCTTCCATGCTAAATTGCACCGTTGATGCGCAGGACGTTAACCGGCGCCAGGATCCACCCGATGAAACATTCTACGACGATCCCAAACTAAACTATTCCATTGGAAGTAGTATAGAGAAGTGGGATGAGAAGCGAAGGGAGTGGCTGAAGCATCATCCCTCATATGCCGTCGGAGCAAGCCATCGAATACTCATGTTGACCGGATCACAGCCGTCTGCCTGTCACAACCCCATTGGTGAACTTTTCAAAAACAAGGTTGACTATTGCAGGATCCACGGCTATGATATCTTCTGCAACACTGCATTCCTCCATCCAAAGATGACCTCTTATTGGGCCAAGACACCTCTTAGAAGCTGAGTGGATTTGGTGGGTCGACTCGGATGACGTCATCACTGACACGGATTTCAAGCTGCCTCTGGACAAGTACAAGAATCACAACCTTGTAGTGGATGGGTGGCCCGGTATAATTTATGAGAAACCAAGCTGGTACGGGCTGAATGGCGGGGTGTTGCTGTTCAGAAATTGCCAATGGTCCATGGACTTCATGGATGTATGGTCCAACATGGGCCCAGCAAGCCCAGAATACGAAAAATGGGGACATATTTTGAAATCCACGTTCACTGACAAACTGTACCCCATATCAGATGATCAATCTGCTCTGGTTTATATGTTACTGAAACAGAAAGATAAATGGGCCAACAAAGTGTATATTGACAATGAGTACTGCTTTCAATGCTATTGGGCCAACGTAGTGAATTGGTTCGGAAATGTGACCGAGAAGTATGTGAATATAGAGAAGAGTGGGAGTATGTTAAGGAGGAGACATGCAGAAGTAGTGAGTGAGAGCTATGGTGAGCTGAGGGAGCACTATGTGAAAGAGGCAGGGTACGGCAAAGAAACGGGACAGCGGCCATTTATAACACACTTCACGGGGTGTTCACCTTGCAGTGGGGACCACAACCCGATGTATGCCGGAGATTCCTGCCAGGAAGGGATGGAGAGGGCTTTGAATTTTGCTGATAACCAGGTGCTTCGCAGTTTAGGATTTGTGCATCCTAACTTGCTGGATTCCTCCTCCGTGTTGCCCTGGCCGTTTGATGCACCTGGCTTGTGAAAAAGTAACACTTCTTACCCAATTATATTCACACAATAGAAATAAACTAGATTGTTTTTTTAATCAAATTTTAATACCAACTCTAGCATAGCATATAAACAATTAACAATAAAATACTCATGTAAGATGTAACTGAAGTCCAAACCGAGTCCAACGGTTTCATACAAATAATCTAAATACAAGAAATGCATTGCAAGACTATCTCTGCACCAAGAGACGACTAGAGCAACTCAAGACATAATCCTATCTTCTGTTCATCCAAAAGTTTACACCCGGACCCGGAAGGAAGGAAGGAAGGAAGGAAGAGTCGTACTATGAATATCTAACTTGAATTGGCCAGTGCCAGATTAGACGACTGAACATAGCAAGAGAATAAGAACAAACTACCAAATGCCATCTTGATATAAATATTTAAGAATTCATGGCATCGTCTTCACCTTCATCCCCCGCTACCGGTGCCACTTCACTGAACATATACTCGCTCTGAAACTCCATCAAGTATTGGGTTGATCTCTTAATGTCCAAAAACAGATTATAAACTCGACTAATGTCCTCCATTTCCACAAGCTTTCCCTTTCGCTTCTGGCAAGCCAATGCAGAAGCTGTGATGAGGTGGATGGCATACCGCAGGGAGGTATCCTCCCCAATTTTTGTCAACAAACCCTTTGCATCTTCAGACATTTCCACATCTTCCTCTTGGATTCTTATATCCAGAATTTTGCGAATGTCATCTGCTTTATATGGATGTGTTAAGATTATCAGCAGACGATCAAGGAAATCGATTGGAATGCCATGTGGAGATCTGTAGTTTGTGCCTCGGATTGTCGTGATCCCTCTGTTGGTAGCAACAACCAGTATTGGTGCCATATCATTCTCTAGAGCACGATTAAGGAATGAAAAACACTCGATATCAAGCATGTGCACTTCATCAATGAAAAGGACACCTGGGACAATCTCTGCCTTTCCTTCCTCTCTCCACTCTGCAACCTTTGTGTCAATTTGTTCCCTCACTTCAGCACGGATTTCACCAGTATCACCAGTGAAAAGTGCCAGAAACCCCTGTGTCCTGAAATTGAAAGATGTCTTAAGGTTATACTGACTCACGTGATAAGAGAAAGTATTTTTACCCCACAACTCACCAACTTAAGAGCATACTGAACTAGTAGCATTAAAGTACTACGTAACAGTTGAACAGTTAACAGTCGGACAACAAAAATATATCATCAAGATTTAAACACCTAATACAGCTTTCAAGAGGTTAAGCCCAAAACACCGATAACACAGATCCATAGAGTTGACTTCGACAGATAGCTTGGGAGGATATAATGTATAACTTCACATGGAAGGATTCAGAGAAGAGACCTTCATCACACTGAGTTTCTGGACAGATCATTGAAAAACCTTCATCAGGAATGTTTATATGAACAAATTGTGAATGACTACAGCCCTAAGAAATTGTCCCCATAATGACGGAAATTGGGCCACTGATATGAACAAATTGTGAACAAATGTGCATCCAGTCAATAATTTTCCCATTTCAGGCCCAGTGAGCAATTTCAAGGTCCTATAGAATGCAATCTAAATTGAAACTAAGCAGTAATATGGACCACTCAATGTGGCTATGTTAAATCTACAATGAAACGTAGCATAACCTATAAACCACATGCCCTGTATATCATAACTTTAAAAACAGCTAGGACAAACAAACATATATTAACATTAAATGAATGAAAATGGACATACTTATGTCAAAGTCAGTGCTTACATTTAAAATAAACAATAAATATTAGAGGACTTGAATTCTGAGTGTTGCTAAAAAAAATTTTATATGAAAAAGCCCAAAATTCCGAGTGTTACTCCAACCACTATAATGAACCCACAACACCCATCAACTGTTATACTTGTTCACAAGGATGACTGAAACAGTACGAAAAAATAAATTAAAATTAACAAAATCTATAATCCAGTTTACTTCCGCTTATGAGGGTAAAATGATATTTGAGGACCATAAATTTATCCTCTGGCATCATTACAAACTTTGAAGTGTCTCATTTTCAGCATTCATTTTTGCTTAGTTACATTCTTATAGAGAAAAGGGCTAGGATCCTGTTTAAGATTTGACCATGAAGTTCAGGACATAAAAATGAAATTTAAGAACCTGTAAAACACCATCTTTTTTGCAAGGCAAAAGTGTTGCAAAGAAAATGACTTTCAATATTTCTAGTTGACTATCTCCTCAATATAATGGATCAAATTGAAAAATCTTGCAGAGAAGACAGTGACTGCTCATATTAACCAAACATCCACTTCCTCAACGGAAGAAGATTTTGGCACAAAGCAGATGCTTGTTGATAATGCGATTTTTTGGTGTACTTATTATTATTATAAGCTGGAGCTTATTAGCATAATGCTAATTATTATTTTAGTGCTAAACTGACCCAAACTTCATCTCTATTAAAAAAGATAATCAAGCACATTAATACGCTCCAGCAACCTTCCAAACAATAACTTATTACATTTTATATAACTTTCTTCATAAGAAGAGAAGAATAACTATCACATCTCCAAATTTGCAAGCTGATTTCTTATTAGTGAACAAAAAAAGTAAACCATACACGAGCTAAATCCTAAATGAGAAAGGCATTTCAAAAAAAAAGAAACATGATGAAAAAACTCAAAAAACAAGTCGGTAAAGAGTAAGAAATGACATTCATTTAAGCATATATTCAGCAGCAGAGCATAACTAAAGACAACTCAAACATGCTTGCCTGGCTTTAGATGACAAAATCAATTCAATGTCTTCAATATTAATGAGTACATGAAATGCATTGAGCGACGTTTTTTTTCACAAGTAAATATATATAAAACAAAGGGCACCAAGGGCGTGCCTGCAATGAGTGACGTTTTAAGTCAGGGAAAAAAAGTTAAAATCCTTAACTATTACAAAAAAATTACAATTATTAGACATATATGCAGTGTTGCTGCAAACACCAACCTCATAAAAATACAACAAGGCAGCAAGGAAAAGAAAGCCAACTATAGACAACACGATGGTCATAGTTTTAATAATTAGTGGAACTATATCTACCCTCCAAACCCTTCAAATTCTAATAACATCAAATGATGTTTATGAACAATAAGGTGCTACATTAATTAAAAAGCTTCTATCTTTTTTACAAGTACTGCAGAAACAAACTAAACGCTCACCAATAACCAGTGTGGAGTACAGAAAAATACCTGCTGTTAATAACATCGATCTCGTGTAGAGTTACACAGTGCACAATCTCTTTCCTCTTCTGCAACTCTCCATCAGGACACTGCACGAACTTTGTCTGTGGCCCCATGGCATCATAATCCCTCGACCTCGAAAATGACCTCCCCAGCTTTGTAATCTTTCCGGAAGCCTTATCAATTGCAATTACATCCCCACTCTGAACCTTATCTTTTGCCAAAGCCTCAATCATCTTTGCCCCCAAATCATAAACCGTCTCCATTTCAGTAGTCTTTAACGTCAATTTTCCAGTCTTCGAGGCTGCTCCGGCCACTGCAGGGCGGTCAATTTGAATTTCTACAACTTCACCTTCAATCACTTCGGAATCTTCTTTGATTCGGACTCCGATAGCTTTGCGAAAAGCTTGCATTAGGGCTTCTGTTTTGGACATCTCAAGAGAGAAGAGTTCACTACCTGAAAGCATTGCGAATGGGGTTTCTTCGCCTATTGACTTGGCCATACCCATGGCGATTGCGGTCTTACCAGTTCCGGGCTCGCCTGCCAAGAGCACACCTCGGCCTGCGATTTTGCCTTTCTTAACCATCTGGACGATGACGCCGGCAGCTTTACGGGCAACTGTCTGGCCGACCATGCCCTCTGAGACTACACGGGGTTCAAGGGTGGAGTCTAGGCCGAGGCCACGGATGTGAGAATGAGCACCTATGCGTTCTATTCGGGTTAGATCTCGGGACTCTGAGATTTTGAGCTCCGCCATAGCTGTTGGTGGTTTAGCTATTGCTCAGCCTTGCACAGAGCGAGAAAAAGAGAGATTTTGAGATTGAGAGAGAGAGAGAGAGAGAGAGAGAGAGGGGGTTAGAGTTAATCGAAAAGGAAAAAAGAGGTGCCAAGTGCCAACAAGGGTTTAGGGTTTGGGAATAGAGTATTTAAATTACATTTACACTTCATAAGCTGCAACTTATTTTACCGAAAGTTTGAAACGACAGTTCTTATGTTGTATAATTAAACTAGTAAAAACTGCAACCCAATTTCTCCTTTTTGTCCTCTTGGTCTCCAAAGTAGACCAAGGCAACCACTGCCTTTATTCAATTTGTTAGCATACTCTGCACAAGGTTTTTTTTTTATTTTTTCCATTTTCAAAAAAATTATGTATATATATATATAAATTATCCATAACCCAACTTTTTGTCTCCAATTTTTTTCCGGTCGTTATGCTATTTGATGAAATTCTAGTTCGCAAATTCCCTTCTCAAGAAGATCGATCCCTTTTATTGTAATGTCTTGTCGAACTTGCCGATTCCCTTCTAGCCGGTGCAATCTTTTTAGATATTGTCATTTTTTTCAGATCTTTTCTTTTGGTCTATCAGAGACATGAATTTGTGTGTGAATTTGTACCGCCGATGATTCTAATGTTTCAATCGACAGGGATGATTCTAATGTTTTATATTAGATGGTTTCAATCGTCAGGGATGATAAAATTTAGGATACAAAAAGAATTTTGTAATATTGTAGAAGTTAGTTTTGTTTAAAAATAGTCAATTTCGTTTAGACACTTTTCTTAGGAGTTATAAATTGAATGCAGTTAAGAATCTTTGATTCCTTAAAATAATAACTGGCCAAACAAATTCCTACGTAGAGTCAAATACCCCACATGAACATTGGCCCATCATATAATTCGGGCTCAAGTAATCAACCCCAAACAAAGTGGTTCTGCAAATTGCACCAAAAATATTGATCACAAATTGAAAACACAAGCTTGATAATCAAATGACTGTTAATACACTCGTATAATATTTATATAAGATGGCCTATTCCTACTACCTTTATCAGGGGAAAAATGAATATGAAAAAAGAAAAAAGAAAAAAGAAAAAAGACAATGCTACAACCCTCGAGGTAAAATAATACCAAGGCACCAACTGAGATCAATTCTTTCTACAGCATTCTCATAACAGATACACGAAATGAAATTATCCTCAAAAATAGATCTTTACCCATGGATAAGAAGTGTTCCTTCCTCTGAAGACATAATAATTGTACAGGCCAAATTAGTGAATAAAATCCCTCTGCTCCTGTTTTTCCCTAACCTGCCTTTTAGCAACCCTTCTCTGCTTTAACTTGTTCTGATTGCTGCAAGATGCTTGCTCTCCTAAACAAGTCACAACTTCAATTAAGTTGTCCTACTAATTAGAGAATTAGTGCCCACAACCAATAATAGAAAAAAAGAAAAGAAGATTTTTTTTTGAAGCTATCTCTAGTTCTACTTTCTTGACATCGAAAGGCTTTCTATATATATATATATATATATATATATATATATATATATATATATATATATATATATATATATAAATTAAAATAATCTTTTGGGTCTTCAGTCATGGTTTAGTTAGTAGTGGACTAAAATGCAAAACTGAATCTCCAGTTTTTGGGCTTTGTAAAAATATTCTCATCATTTTTCACAATTATCAAATTGTGTCCTACAAAATACATGTACTTGTTCAAAGCACAACCAATTTCTAAAAGTTATCATAATTTTCCTAATTTGGATGGTAAATTTATAAAAATTTCCATCTACTTTGAACAACTAAACTTTTTGAAGGGTATGATAATCATGAAATTTAAAAGAGGATCTCGTCCAAGGGGGGAATAGTTTTCCATTTTAGTGTCACTAGAGTGATGTAAGTTGAGTTAGTAAACCAAAGAGCAGTGACAACTACAGTTAGTTACATGAGATAAAATTAGAAGAAGTTGAACCCACCAGCCTTGTCAATTCCACTCTCCAATTCCTCAGCAGCATTCTGTCGAACATCTTGAGGGTCATTTTCAATAACGACTTTTTCACCATCGGTGATTGGAGGATGAGGTAACAATGGCCCAATAATTTGTCTGCGCTGAGAAGCGGCTTCCCGTAGCTTCTTCTTGCGAAGCCTCTTCCTCTGAGCTCTTGTGAGCTTCTGCGGCTCACATTCACCGCTTGGGGAGGAGGAGGAGCTATTCTCCTCTTCCAATTCAATTTCATCTATGTACACATAATTGGCCATTGTCACTCATTCCCGTAACTAAATTTAATAAAATGGAAATGTATATAATAGTAGGACGTAAATTAACCTTCAATCTGAGCCACGTTACGGCCCTCCCGCGATTTATTCGCTGGTGTTTCGTTTTCTTCTTGCTGCATGCATATATATATTTTTAAATAGTGAGAATCACAGGAGGGGAATTCAGAATTAAAGACTGTGAGTGTGTGCACGCGAGAGAGGAGAGAGATAGAGAGAGAGAGAGTACTTGGGGAGGAGGGTAAAGCATGTTAAGGAGGGAATCATGGAACTTTCGTCGTTTCTCTTCCCTCTGCATGCTTCTGTACACCACAAAGAAATCTGTTTTATGAAAACTTCGGGATCAATGACTCAATGGTCAGTGTTTTATAGGTGTCATTTTTTGTTTTAGGTTTTAATACAACTTACACGATTGAAACTTTTTTTTTCTTCTAAATTCATTTGAAAAGATTCTGATGGGTGGGAATGATGATTTTTTGAATTTGAAAAAAATACAATTAAAGTTTAATTTTAAACTTTTACAAATGTTGAAATAATGGTGAAATTGGAGTTAAGGGTTCTTATAACACACCAAAATAAATTAGTAACCGCGAGTTTCTTTAAAAAAAAAAGAAGAAGAAAAAGGAAGAAAGAAGTGATGGTTAACTATTATCATTAGAAATTCTTTTAATCCTAAGTTAAATAATATTATCTCATTTTCAAAAGAATTAAAGATTTAAAATGAGTTCTGTTTTATTATATATATACTAGCTGTGTTCTGTGCCTCCGGCACTACATGGACGGTAGGATTTATCTCAAACTGTGGACGACCCAGATGATTTATTAGGGTGAGCGAGAAATTCAAAATCAGTTGTATTTTTTAGATAGATTTTAAAAAAAATTAAATTTTTATATATTGTTAGTCACTGTTGTCCATATATAAACTAACTATTAAATTTAAACTCGAAACAAAACGCCAATAGAAAATAAAATAATAAATATTGTAATTAGTAATACTATTGAGATAGTTTACAATTTTTATAATAGTTTTGTTTAAAATTGAATTAGCTCTTATCAAATTTATATTTAAAATTAAAAAATATTACAATTTACTTCAAAAAGTCATATATGAGCGAAGTTTGATATATATATATATATATATATATATATATATATATATATATTATATGTATTATATAGTACGCTATACGTTTTTTTAAGTATGGCGACGGTTAAAAGTGAAGCAGTCGCTATAAATTGTAATAATTTATAAATGACGGTTCAACATAATAAAATCGTCGCCATAAACGACTGTATACTACACAACTGCGTATATATATTTTTTCCATATAAATATTTTAGGGGTTGGTCCATCCATTCAATATGTAAAAGTACGACACCCGTACTTGAGTTGGGATTAAAAACATAAATTATTGTTGAAAAGTTTAATCCTTAATGTGGGCTTAAAAAATAGAAATTATTGTAGATAAATTTAAACCTTACAACACGAGATACACCGTTCTTGATAATCTTGCTAAGAATTTAAAAGCGTAGTTGTCGGGATCGAACCCGGGTCACAGTGTTCTTGATAATTTTGTTAAAATTTTAAAGCGTCGTTGTCGGGGATCCGTATATATATTTTAGGTAGACCTGACAAATGGTAAAATGGTGAAATTCAATGGGCAATGGCCAAAAGGCTCGAGTTTTGGTGAAATTTTGAAATATGAGGCCGTGTATGGCCTACCATGCTTTCCCTTTAATTTTTTTTTTTTGCAAACTCTTTCTACACCGTAAATAGTAATAATAATAAATATTAAAAATAATAAAATAATTAATAATAAACAATAATACAAACAAACACGATTAATTAATTACCTACATATCTCAATAAATTAAAATTTTAATAGTATTATAAATTAGTATTATTAATTAATTAATTACATTAACTACATATCTTAATTATAGTTTTCAATTATAGTTAAAATATATTGAAGATTGCATTAAAAGCAAATAATTGTTGTAAATTTCGGTTGGTTTGAACTCTTATTTATTTCTTTATGTTCTCACAACCCACAAAGAAGAACATTTTATTTTTAAAAAAGTCATGGGTCACGTAAGTTAGTGATCGACCCGGACTTTAACCCGACCCAAGAAGCTTTGGCCCCGTTCTGGGTCTAATTTTAGGGGTTGGTTCATCCATTCAATATGTAAAAGTAATTATTGTTGAAAAGTTTAATCCTTAATGTGGGCTTAAAAAATAGAAATTATTGTAGATAAGTTTAAACTTCACCTTCCTTGATAATTTTGCTAAGAATTTAAAAGCACAATTGCAGGGGATTGAACCCGGGTCACGACGTTCTTGATAATTTTGCTAAAATTTTAAAGCGCGGTTGCTGGGGATCAAATCCTGGTCACCCGAGTGAGAGGCAAGAATACTTGCCACTATTCTACAACAACCTGATTATTTAAGGTTTGAGAACTGAAATTTGTAATTCTTTCAAATGCAAACGAGTTTTTTCTTTTCACAAAACAAATACTACCTTCATCTCAAAATTAGATATACAACTTTTATTTGATCAATTTCAACAGTAGACATACATTTTATAAATTAATAATATTTAACATAAAATTCATAATATTTCATTACGTGTAAATTAGAAAGATAAAGTACTACCTTATCGGTTCCAAATTATAAAATTACTATTAAGTTTTGAAAGTACATAAATTTAAAATATTCTCAAACTCAAAATTAGGATGATTTATTTAAAATTATGAAACATTAAATTTTACGGTGAGTAGTATTTTCAAACTCAAAATTAGGGTAATTCATGTCAATTTTGAGTTTTAAAATGTCCTAAATTAACTTTAAAAAATTAGTAATGATATTATATGTAACATCTCTCTCTATAAATATAAATAACAAAATAGCTCAAAATCGTCTCTCAATCCTAAAATTTAGGAAAATAAATTATTCTTCATCTATTATTTGATTTAAAATATTTTACTCTACATTCTTACTGTCATAATTATGTACCACTACTCTTATTTGCATTCATTTTTAATTTAGTTAACATTTTTTAAAATTATATTCTTGATAACAATAATATTTAATAATTTTTATTATTAAATTATATAACTATAACTATTTGATTTTAAATAAGATTTTATTTATTACATCAAAATATATAAACAAACAAATAATTAATTTAAAGATGAATACTACGATTTATATTATATAAATAGATGAACTATTATTGTAGATTTATATATTTATTTAATTTTTATTAACAACATGTTATACATTGTTAGATGTATTTTTTATATAAAACTAATTCTACCCAATATTAATCTATTATTCCTATAGTTGACCTGTTAATATAGTATAATGCAAAAAATATAATCATGGGCTTGCGGGAGATACCTAAATAGATACCTAAATAAGTATATAACAAATAAAAAATAATTACAAAAAAAGTGCATCAATCAAATAATTATAAAAAGAGTGTAATTAGAACCCATATTACAAAAATAGTACAATTCACATTAATAAGGAAACCTAAAATCAAGGACAAATAACTGCCATAATTAATAATTCAAATTCAAATATTTGGATCTAACAACAAAAACAAATTCAAATTCAAAATAATAATTCAAATTTAAATATTCAAATTCAAATCTTCATCTCCCTCACATACACTTTGAAATAATAGTCCACCGCTACACCGTCGTGAATCTCCGTTGTCCAAAACGTCAATGAGAATAAGAAAAAGATTCGCCCTACAAAAAGTTTAAAAATAAATAAATGTAACTATTAATGTTCTGAATTTTTTTTTATAACTATTTTGTTACTCATAAATAATAAAATGGTTACTTTTGTATGAATGGTTGGCTACCAATTGCATCACATTCAAACGAAATTGGTAACTTAATAAAATTGAATTTGTTACCTTAGTCTGAAGGTTTGGCTACCAACTGCACTATGAAAAAACTACAGGTGTAGATGTGAATTAGTTACTTTGGTATGAAGGTTTTGTTACATTGGTACGAAGGTTTGCTTACCTTGATCTGAAGGTTTGGTAACCAACTGTACTAAGAAAAAATTTGAAGTGTGGAGGTTGATTGGTTACTTTGATATGACAGTTTGGTTACCTTGGTATGAAGGTTTGGTTACCATCATCCAATATTCATATCCACCGCCACCACCTCCTGAATCTTCATACCCACCTCCATTTTGACCATTCATTTTGAGAAGCTACTGGAGATATACAATTGGTTGACTCATATATATATATATATATATATAGAAAGAAAGAATACGTGACCTTCAACAAGAAAGACTACGTTGACTTTAGCGTCACTTGCCATCAAGATCTCTGCAGCTTCACCATGTTGGAATCCGATTACATTTTATACTCCTCTCCAAACTGTGTTTAGTTTCAGTTACGTGGTAAATTCACCTCTTCTTTAGATCTCCACAAAACACTCCAATATATATATATATATATATATATATAAAAAGAATCGTTGAGCGAAGAAGAAGAGGGTGATGACTATTGCGATTGTTATAGATGAGGAGAGAGAGAAGAAGCCCAGGTATAACTAATCCCTAAATTAAGGAATTCTAATTGAATACTAATTCCCTAAATTAAGGAATCCTAATTGCACTAGATTGTAAATAAATATGATAGTGTATTAGTTGTGTAAAGATTTTATGAGTGCACTATTGTTGTAATTATTTTTAAAAATGTAATATAATATGTAATTCATCCAAATAGGTATATAAGTTATATACCTTAATTTTATAAAATGAGTTTATCTCAATTTTTTAATAAAACTTAACATTAAAGATGGAAATATCATGTAAAACGATCAAATATAAGTTTTATTTAATTTGAGATTATGTAGCACTATTAGTATAACATTGTAAAATAAGTATATTTCTTCGATTTACTAAAATTAGTTGAACTTTTATTACCATAAAGTCGATAATAATTGACATCACCAAATCATATGAAAATTCATATGTTTAAATATTTTTATATATTTTTTAAATCGGTACATTTATCTAAAAATAACCTAAAAATGAACGTCCGTATGGGGTATATTAGTTAGAAACCTCTAATGTATATCTCTTTTCACTATAATTATATAATAACTTTATTTTAAAAAATTGTGCGTTGATGGAATTGTTGGGGCATGATTTTGTGGGCCCGAATAATTCGGTGGGTCACACCACGTGACATAATATTGCAGTGACTTTTGAGGGATTTACATGCCTAATAGACTTGTAATTCCCGTACCTAATTTGACTTTCTATTTCTAAGGAAACAAAATATAATCCAATTATGAGAATTGGGATTATAATAGGACTTTACATAAAAACTCTTATTCCTACCCAAGAAAGAACTAAGAAAGCGTGATAAACTATAAATACACGACCATACATGTAAGACCCCGAAAATTTTTAAAATAAAAAGGAATTTCCTTTATTTATTATTTTGAAATAGTAAAGGTTGATTTGATTAATGTGGATAGTTAAGGGTTAAATACGAAATATTTCAAAATAAGCAAGTGGTTATAAAATATTCATTTTTGCTTGGAATATTCGTTTCGTGGTGGAATATTAAATGCTGTCGGGGAATATTAAACTGGTAGAAATGCATGTGTGGGCCCATAATTGAGCGATTGGATGAGGAAAACGACAAAGTTTGGGTGGTTATAAATATCTGCAGTAGTTATAAGATGATGAATAATTTTGGAATAAAATGGGTTAAAATACGCGATGTCTGGCGTGTAAGAATATTACCTGCGTTATTGCGAGTATTGTTGAATTATTGATTCGCACGTAAGATGGGCTTTACTCAATAATTTTCCACGTGAATTCTTGTTGATATTTTATTTTATTGATTGATAATTCTTTGCGTTGATATTTTATATTATTGTTGTTTGATAATTGTCACCGCATGTGATTTCCCATTATCGGATCAATAATTCATATTATTTGAATAATATTATTAGATAACATTATTGGCAATGTCTAGAAAGTTACATACAGGAGAGGTTTGGTCACCTAATTCGCGCGCCGATGAGAGAGATCCTTATTGGAAAGCCCCTCTTTCTGGGAGCGACTTTGGTTGTCATAAATGTGATTCGTAATATTATTTGTGAATAATTAATTATTGATTCATATGATAAAGAAATATTTATTTTATGTGGATATAAATGATGGATTTATTTATGTGGTTATTAATGAAGGAATTAATGTTGAGGTGTTTTATCGGTATTTTATCGGATTGGAGGTGTTAAAAATCAAATCGGGGTTTTGAGATATATTGCGGGGTTATAATTTTTAATCAAACCGTTGGATTGTGGTATTTTTGGGTATGTTATACATACATAAGTTGAGTATATGTCCACAAATTTTGAACCGATTAAAAATGCACGAATGATTTGTTGTGAATTTTAAGAGGTGTCGGATTAGGAAATTAGGTTTATAATTGATTTTGGTGGAAAATTCTAGAATTGAGTGGGCCCCACTTATGGTTGGTGAAGAAATGTGCTGAATTTTATTTCAAATGTGGTGGGTGGCAATAGTAGCGAGTAAAGCCATCGTGGTGGTCAAAATGCCTTGGTGGGCTAACATTTTTCTATAAATAGAAATTTAAGTTAGAATTGAAAATCACACGTAAACAAAGTTTTCTCTCTTTCTCTCTCTATATTATTGGCGTATTTTGTGAGTATTTAGATACTTTGAGAGTTCTTTATCAAGTACAAGTTTTATTCAACATCACCAGGCCTTTCCTTAGAAATCTTGATTCTTTGAGGTAAGGGATGTTATTTTCTTCTCAAATGATATTAATTCTTGATATCATTATCTTTGAAATATTGGTTGGTACTTTTTATCAAATTTGGAACTTTTTCATATCGGGGGTTCTTATTCATGAGTTCTTATTCACGAGTTCTTATTCATGAGTTCTTATTCACGATTCTTATTCACGAGTACTATTAAGCTAAAGCGTGAAGATGTTTTTTTTGTGGAATTTCTATCTTTTGGTGTCTGAGATTCTTATTCACGTATCTGGACTTTATTCACATTATATCTGACACTTATTCACGAAACGGCACTTTATTCATAGAAAAATGAAAATTTTTCTTTTTGTCTAAAATATCTATTCGGATACTAGCTTTGATTGTATCCATGTTTTGATCATTCTTGAATTTTACTTCACTATGATTATTTTTGAGGTATTTTTGGACGATGGATAAAACCAAGTACGAATCCTTAATCCTTGTCATTTTGTTTCTTTGGATTCGTTCTTTAAAAATATTTTTCATCATCCTCGGTCTTAAATGATGATATTATTGAATATCTTTGGCTTTGTAGTGCAAAGATGAATGATTTCTGAAGAATATCTTTGGCACAGTAGTGCAAAGATGAAGTGTGTTTAAATGAACATGACCGATGATGAATATCTTTGGCAGTAGTAAAAAGATGAGCAGTGTTTAAATGAACACGACCGACCGATGAATATCTTTGGCCTTTAGTGCAAAGATGAGCAGTGTTGAGATGAACATGTGATTGATGAATATCTTTGGCCTTTAGTGCAAAGATGAGCAGTGTTGAGATGAACATGTGGATTGATGAGTATCTTTGGCTGTAGTGCAAAGATGAATATTTGATTTGAGATGAATATTGATTGATGTTCTGAGGATAAAATATTGATGATGGATCGTTAATTTCATAGATTATAGTAGATTTCATTCTCTACGTAACTCTTACATGAATTATTATTTCATTGCGAATATTGATCCGAAACTTGTTCTACATTGTATTCTATCAGTTTTTTCCTGTTGGAGACTAACGATAATTTGTTGTATATTATCTTAGTCATAACATTCTTCTTGGGCTAGTTGAGCTCACCCTTTTCCTTGTTGTTCCATTTTTCTTCTCGGGAGGCGAGAATGTGGCGAGTCTTAGTCGGGGTATGGAATGAAGGTTCTAGAGAGAGTTGTTTAGTAGTCCTCACCATTATTGTAAAATAATGTATCGATAAATGTGATGAGGATTTATTTGAGTATAAATATTGTCTACAGAAGATAATATTTGTATTTAAACTCACAGATTTTATTGTTGTGATAATAAAGTTGTAGTTGTTTTACGTACCATGTATTTGGCGACTCGAGAATGGGTTGGATGGAATGGACCTATTTTGGGGTCGTCGATTTAATATCGAGCTTAGGGATATGATCTCTGGCGGAGATCGGGGAATAGAACTAGGAGGGAGCGAGGTAAATCCTTTACTCTTAGTGTGTCCTACTAAGCTTATTTGTTAGTTGGTCGGTATATATAGGATATTATGTGATTGATTTCCTTAATTAACCCTTGTTTTATAGCGATAATTGAGAATGTCGATTGAGAATATTAATAGTGGTGTAAATGAGACCAGTGGAGATGCATACTTATGCGAGGAGAGCGTGCAGCAGTGGCAATGTACCTCTGTGAATAACACTTTTTGGCGAGATGATGAGCGAGGGGATGTTTAGAAGTTTTTTGCGATTCATGCAAAAATCAGACGAGGAGACTTCGTGTTCAAAATCTGAGGAGGAGATGATAGCGATTCACGGGTGGTGGTCACGAAAGCAGTTAAAAGTTGGGACCACGAAGTGCAGGGAAAGCGGATCCGATCATGGCGTGAAACATGGGTCAAACAAATTACCAAGATATTCGATGTCTCTTGGGATGCGAAGAAGAACGAAAGTTCCATTCGCTACTTTTATGTTAGTGGTGAAGGCGATTCTTGGTGGGAATACGTGAAGCGTACCCATTCATTTTATTTTCGGCATGTCGTGGGAGCGTTTGAAGCAGTTCAATGACAAGTACTTCCACGAAAGTATTCGTCATATGAAGGAAGTGGAGTTTATTAGATTGAGCGAGAATAACATGGCGGTGTCCCGATCTGACGAAGTTTGCGGAGTTATCGGTTTGCACCTCATTTGGTGGAGAATGAGGAGCGTATGGCGGATGTTTACGAGAGGTTTGAAAACGGTAAGATACGCCAAGATCTCATTTCTCATAAATTTTCTCTCTATTGGATGTTGTAAGCAAGAGGGCTCGATTGTTAGAAGCGAGATAACGATACGTTCAATGAGGGGACCATAACGAGGATCATACCAAAGATAGCGATCATCGAATAACGATAACCCGGTGGAGAAAGAAGAATACGGACAAAGCGGTAACCACTCGGTGGTAATCGTGGCCGTGAAAATAGAAGCGAGTTGGGAGGAGATTTTAAAAGAGGAGATCAACAACGACCGTGTGAAGGCGTCGGCGCCGATGGCAACCTGGTTCCAAGGAGGAGAAAGACCATCGGTCGTATGTTACAAATGTGGGAAAGAGGGACATATCACCCCAAACCGCTGCCCACAGCGGTTTAAGGTATGCTATAATTGTGGAAAAGAAGGACATATCGCTTTCAAAGTTATGCGATATCGAAACCTAGTCAATGGTGAGGCGGTGACTCAAAAGGATGTCGAGAGAAAAGTCAAAGTCAATGATTCACGGAAGGCGTTTGTCGTGGCCGGTAAAAAACGAGGAGGAACGACGAAGTTAGCGGGTTAGTTAATTATAAATTCTTGCGATGTTTATACTTTACTAGATCTGGGTTCTACCCATTCTTTTATCTCTCTTGCTTGCGCTCAGCGTTTGAACTTGACTACGGAGAAATTAGACTTTGACCTATTTATGGAGACTCAGTTAGGAGAAACTTTCATTACATCAGTTGTTTAAAAATCTTGCTTGATTTGAGTTGGCACCATTACCTTTACTGTTGACCTTATCTCTTTAAAGATACTTGCTTTTGGGGATTGATTGGTTAACTACTCATCGTGCCAAAATTGATTGCTTTTTGTAAGGTTGTTAGTTTTCATATTCCTAAGCAACTTTGTTATTGAACTCAAGCGATCAAACCATTGTAGTCAAACATTTTCATATCAAGCCATGAAGTCATTCGTTTATTACGGATGTCGAGTTTTCTTAGTCCATATTATGGATTTGAATAAAGAACACGTCGATTTGAATAATATTCTTGTTGTTATTGATTTTTCTGGCGTATTTCTGAAGAATTTATTGGTTTACTCCCAAAGACCGATATTAAATTTTGTATCGACTTTGAACCGGTACAAAACTCATTTCTAAAATCTCATATCGAATGGCTCTATTGAACTTGAGGAGTTAAAAATTCAACTATAGAGTTTGGTACATGAGCCTTTATCTTGTGACTTCCTTTGTGGAATTCACTAAGCGAGACTCTCTGTAAGGGGACGTCATATTAGATGCGATAAGTAAAGCGATAGGTGTCATTGTGACGTCTTATCCAAGTTGGGATATGAGTCGCGGTTGAGAACAACCTAAGTCGATGTCGAAATCGTAGTTTTTAGGCTTAGTTGGTTATTATCGGAGATACGTTGAAGGATATTCTCGAATCGCTATTCCATTAACGTAGCTAACTTCGTAGAGATACAAAATTCGAATGGAGCAAGGAATGTGGGAAGAGCTTGAAGAACTCGAGAGGAGACTCATTTCAAAGACATGTTCGACCATGCCATCCTCGAAAAGCGAGCGTGGTAGGTGGCGTGTTGAGTAGAAGATCGTATACACAATCTGAGTACGATGTTGTCAAAGACTAATTTCAGTATAATATACAAATAATAGAGATGGAGATGAAAACTCTAGGTACCCACGTGATGATATCTGATGCATGATGATGATCGAGTATAATCGACTTTAATCGATAAAGTTAAAGTCATTCAAACTACACACCGGAGGTGATGAATTTGAAGAAGGAGGTGCAAGAAGTTGTTATTTTAAAAGCGAGAATCGGTGAGGTGAGGAAAGCTCAAACCTTCGATTTATTAATCCATTTGAAATTCTCGATCGAATAGGGGCGTGGCCTATAGACTCGTTTTACCACAAGTAGTATGGCGTGTTCATAACGTTTTCACGTATCGATGTTACGTAAATATGTGGATAACCAAAACACGTTATTGAGTTAGAAGCCGGACGAGATAGTAGAAGACTTAACGTGATGAGGAGGTACTGTCAAGATTTTGTAGAGGAAAGAACATGACCTATGTATGAGGGGTTATACCACAAGTTAAAGTTTTGTGGAGGAATCATCTTTATAGAGGAAATGACACGGGAATTGGAAGCGAAAATGAAAGCGGTATATTCTCATCTTTTGAAAACACAGTGCGTCGTCAATTTCGAGGACGAAATTTCATAAGAGGGAGGTTGTAAGACCGAAAATTTTTTAAAATAAAAGGAATTTCCTTTATTTATTATTTTGAAATAGTAAGGTTGATTTGATTAATGTGGATAGTTAAGGGTTAAATACATAAATATTTCAAAATAAGCAAGTGGTTATAAAATATTCATTTTTTGTGGGGAATATTCGTTTGGTCGTGGAATATTAAATCTTTGTCGGGAATATTAAATGCTGATAGTAGCCACCGTGTGTGGGCCCATGTAAAGCGATTGGATGAGGAAAAGCGACAAAGTTTGGGTGGTTATAAATATGGCGTAGTTATTCACAATTAAAAGGCATTGGAATACCCGGTGGTTAAAATCTGATGTCTGGCTGGTTGCGATGGCGCAGCGGTATTACCTGCAGTATTGAATTATTGATTTCGTGACGTAAGATGGCACTACTCGATAATTTTCACACGATGAATTCTTATTCGATATTTTATTTTATTGATTCAATAATTCTTTGCGTTGATATTTTATATTATTGTTGTTCAATAATTGTCATTTTATGATATTTCCCATTATCGGATCAATAATTCATATTATTTGAATAATATTATTAGATAACATTATTGGCAATGTCTAGAAAGTTACATACAGGAGAGGTTTGGTCACCTAATTGCGGCGCCCGAAGGAGAGATCCTTATTGGAAAGCCCCTCTTTCACTGAGGAGCGGCCTGGTTGTCATAATTGTGATTCTGTAATATTATTTGTGAATAATTAATTATTGATTCATATGATAAAGAAATATTTATTTTATGTGGATATAAATGATGGATTTATTTATGTGGTTATTAATGAAGGAATTAATGTTGAGGTGTTTTATCAGTATTTTATCGGATTGGAGGTGTTAAAAATCAAATCGGGGTTTTGAGATATATTGCGGGGTTATAATTTTTAATCAAATAGTTGGATTGTGGTAATTTTGGGTATGTTATACATACATAAGTTGAGTATATGTCCACAAATTTTGAACCGTTAAAAATGTACGAATGATTTGTTGTGAATTTTAAGAGGTGTCGGATTCGGAAATTAGGTTTATAATTGATTTTGGTGGAAAATTCTAGAATTGAGTGGGCCCCACTTGGTGGTTGGTGAAGAAATGTGCTGAATTTTATTTCAAATGTGGTGGGTGGCAATAGTAGCGAGTAAAGCCATCGGTGTAGTTGGTCAAAATGCCTTGGTGGGCTAACATTTTCTATAAATAGAGGGCTAAGTTAGAATTGAAAATCACACGAAACAAAGTTTTTCTCTCTTCTCTCTCTATATTATTGGCGTATTTTGTGAGTATTTAGATACTTTGAGAGTTCTTTATTCGATTACAAGTTTTATTCAAACATCACTTAGGCCTTTCCTTAGAAATCTTGATTCTTTGAGGTAAGGGATGTTATTTTCTTCTCAAATGATATTAATTCTTGATATCATTATCTTTGAAATATTGGTTGGTACTTTTTATCAAATTTGGAACTTTTTCATGTCGGGGTTCTTATTCATGAGTTACTATTCACGAGTTTACTATTCATGAGTTCTTATTCATGAGAGATTCTTATTCACGAGTACTATTAAGTAAGCGTGAAGATGTTTTTTGTGGAATTTCTATCTTTTGGTGTGTGATTCTTATTCACGTATACGGCCTTTATTCACGATATCTGACTATTCACGAATACGGCCTTTATTCATAGAAAAATGAAAATTTTTCTTTTAAGTCTAAAATATCTATTACGGATACTAGCTTTGATTGTATCCATGTTTTGATCATTCTTGAATTTTACTTCACTATGATTATTTTTGAGGTATTTTTGGACGTGGATAAAACCAAGTACTTAATCCTTAATCCTTGTCATTTTGTTTCTTTGGATTCGTTTCTTTAAAAATATTTTCATCATCCTCGGTCTTAAATGATGATATTATTGAATATCTTTGGCTTTGTAGTGCAAAGATGAATGATTTCTGAAGAATATCTTTGGCTTTTTGTAGTCTGAAGATGCGAGGTGTTTAAATGAACACGACCGATCGATGAATATCTTTGGCCCCATAGTGCAAAGATGAGCAGTGTTTAAATGAACACGTATGGCCCGATGAATATCTTTGGCCTTTAGTGCAAAGATGAGCAGTGTTGAGATGAACATGACCGATTGATGAATATCTTTGGCCTTTAGTGCAAAGATGAGCAGTGTTGAGATGAACATGGATTGGATTGATGAGTATCTTTGGCTGTGGTGCAAAGATGAATATTTGATTTGAGATGAATATTGATTGATGTTCTGAGGATAAAATATTGATGATGAATTTGTTAATTTCATAGATTATAGTAGATTTCATTTCTACGTAACTCTTACATGAATTATTATTTCATTGCGAATATTGATCGAAACTTGTTGTCTATTGTATTCTATCAGTTTTTTCACATTGGAGACTAACGATAATTTGTTGTATATTATCTTAGTCATAACATTCTTCTTGGGCTAGTTGAGCTCACCCTTTTCCTTGTTGTTCCATTTTTCTTCTCGGGAGGAGAAGAATATTAGTCGGGAGTATGGAATGAAGGTTCTAGAGAGTTGTTTAGTAGTCCTCACCATTATTGTAAAATAGGTATCAATAAATGTGATGAGGATTTATTTGAGTATAAATATTTAGAAGATAATATTTGTATTTAAACTCACGCAGTTTTATTGTTGTGATAATAAAGTTGTAGTTGTTTCGCATCCATGTATTTGGCGACTCGTAATGGGTTGGATGGATGGACCTATTTTGGGGTCGTCACAATGTTGACCATAATGAAGGTTCCTGGTAGTACCTCATATTATTTACAAAATATAATCATATTATTGTTGGTTATGCTCCAAAATTCATAGTTTTGACATAGTCTCATATTGTCTATTTTGAAAATATTCTTTGAGTATATTAGCACATGTTGGCTTGGATTTAGTAACATGGTTGAAGAAAAAAAGATGAACTTGCGCACATGAAGATGACTAAGGATTTGGGCTAGGCAAAACTTGGTTTTTGGACTTTCGATTAAAAAACCTTATGGTAAGGGGGGATGGAATAAATTCCTAACTTTTAATACTTTCCAACGTTCTCTTGACGGTTTCATTCCTAACGTTCTTCTCCTGTCTGTTCTTATATATTATGTTAATTGAGCAATCCACAAATACAAGTCCGCAGTCTCCTTCTGTGAGTACACACAATTGGAGGCTTCGCCGTTGAATTATGGAGAGTGATCTGTAATGACCATTTATAATCGAGCTTATTAGCAATGGGGCGTAAATTACTTTTAGAATCACGAGCGATGCTTACATTGCATTATCTCGATTTTTATAAATCTCTGAGACAAGTTATTCCAATTTTACTTTTCAGTTCATCTTGCTAATTCTGCTCTAAATTCCAACAATGATAATCGTTTAAAAAAATTGGGTTGATGTAAATCAAAATCTATATATATATATATATATATATATATATATTCTTATTTTGAGTCTAAAAATAACTAACCTTTTACTCTCCCTTAATAATAATATAAATACTTTTAATACCATTTAAAATCGACGACCTTTAAAATTGATAGTTTTATTTTTTCGAACATGTCTCAACATTTGTTAGAAATATGATAATAGTGTTCAATATACTCGTAGCGTATTTAATTTAATAATATTTTAGAAATTTATGTCACGTTATAATTGAACATTAAAAATATATATTTAATTTTGTATTATCTCTATTCCATAATAATAGTCGTTTTAGCTTCATATACATGAATTAAGAAAATTATTTAATATTACTATTCCCATTCCATAATTATAGTCGTTTTAGCTTCATGCACATCAATTAAGAAAATCATTTAATAACTAAAATTTGTATAAAATTCCATCACTACCCTTTTATGGGAAGTTTTTTTTTTTGACAAAGTATGGAGTACTATTATTGATTATCCAACATCAAAGCATTACAAATAAAAGGAGGTGGAGAACATTTCCAAACATGGCTGCCAGACATAGAACCCGCGACGATTTAGCTAAGGAATGTGCGACGCATCGTCATTGACCGCCTAACAAAATAAATACGACAATCCTCAATATCAAGGAGAAGTTGCTTACAATCATCAATAACCAAACCTAAATGACTCGGAAAGGAATCAGATCCCCGAATAGCCTGAACAAGATTGAAAGCATCTGATTCAAGGATCATTTTCGCTGCTTGATTAGTCTTTAACCAATTAAGGGCATCTCTATAGTTGATTGCTTCCGCCATTTCTGGATCCAAATGACCCGCAAAAGAGCCACACCCAGCAGCAACCAAGGAACCAGCGCAGTCTCTAATCACCCAACCATAACCAAGCTTTGCCTCACGATTAAAAAGCAAGACCGTCAACGTTACATTTGATCTAACCTGTTCCTGGCCTAGACCAACAAATACGGCCATCCTCAGATATGGAAGTATTGCCATTTACAAGCTTTCCTTGAGCGACAAACCATTGGAAAAAATAAGAGCTCGCAAGGTTTAGCAAGCTAGCTGGCTTTTGGATCCGATTATTCCATAATACCTCGTTTCGATTCCGCCAAATACACCAAATAATCATACAAGCTAGCTTAACCTCCTCCTGTGAACCACTAACCAACAAACTAGAGAACCACTCAAAGAAGTCTTGGTTACCTGGGGGAACAAAATGCACTTTTTATGGGAAGTTGAAAACTATTAATACAAGTGAATTTTTTTTTGGGACAATGAGAGAAGTTAAGGGTGATATATGAAAGTAAATAATTTATTTTCATAAAAAATTATAAACGACAAATAAATTGGAACAAAATTTTTCTTCTAAAAAGTCAAATATTATGGAATGGAGGTAGTAATAAAGAAGTACGCTCTCCGTTCTAAATTATAAGACCATTATTGATTTTTGAAATCAATTTGAGACATTTTAAAACTTTAAATTGAGATAATTCATTAAAAAATTATTGTTAAAGCTCAAATCTAAAAGTGTAATAAACTTACAAAAAGGAATAACTAGCCGCAGGAGAGAACCCTCCGACGGGTGTGAAAATAAATACAAGTCTTCAGAGACGGAGTCAGAATTTATTCTTCGGGAGGGCCAAAAAAAAAATTAACGGCATAAAATATATTCATCACTAAAAAGTAAAATTTTACTATTACAAAACATATTTTTACTAAAACAAAAATAATATAGTAATAGAATTTGCTTTGACAAATATAATAAAACATAGAAAAAAAAAGTCTTTTAAAACATATCAAAACTTGGGAGCCGTAGCCTTACAAAATTTTCAAATCAAACCAAATGTACAAGTGAGTTTTATAAAATTTTCAAACTTTGGGAGTAAATCTTATAAAAATTTCAAACTTTGGAGGGGGCGTGACCCCCTCCAACACACATGTGGCTCCGTCCCTGTAAGTCTTGGAAGAATAAAACGATTAACAATGGAGACATTAGGATTGTGTGTCTATCTTGCACCTCTTATATCTTATATTTATAGAGAGCAGATCCTCATATGATCTGCTCTCATATTTATAGAGTTTGTACACCGTATTAGGAGGGAAAGATCCGAAGGAATTGTAGTTTGTTAAGTCCCCGTAGAAAAGAATATTTCTATGTAGAGATGGAATTATTTATGGAAATTACTAGATGATACTTGGATGGTAAGTAACGCGAAGGTGATAACAAGACTAAAAATATATTGTGTCGCCCAAATTCAAGAAAAGCTAGCATATATTTAGCTATGGTTCATTGGGTCAAACTCAATTAGAAGCTTATATATGAAATATGATTTTAACAATTATGAAATAATAAAACTTATAATAATTAATATTTTTAGATATTGATTAAAATTAATATATATATAAATTTTAGCTTAAAAATATTTAATTGACTTTTAAAAATTAATAATGACCTCATATTAAACTATTGGAGTACAAAATATGATAATAAGATAGGAATACAAGATATAACCAAATCGTTGTTTATTTAAGTGATATACATGTGATACTTCCTAAGTATCTATAGGGAGTTTGAAGGATTGTTTAAGAAAAGCAGGAGTAAAATATAATAAATTTATTGTCAGCCTCTCAAACTACAACTAGCAAAGTTTCAAGAATTTGGGTTTGAATTGAAACAAAGTTTGCCTAGGTAAAATTTGAAATAATGAATAGATAAAATTTAAGTTATTGACTTGGGGAAAAAAAAAGAAAGAAATAGGAGTTTATTATTGAGTCATGACTTGCGAACATTTTCATAAGATTCATGGTTGCAATATATAGGGTTAATTGTATATCAGATTCCGAAATATGTAAGTTTTTGCACTTGGTACCTCCAAGTTCAAAAATTCTCATCCCGCTACTCAAACTACTTTTAAGTAACTATAATTGGCCCTCTTGTAATTTTTGGCCAAAAAAATTGTCGGAATTACCACATGTTATGGTAGAGGGAGTATACATACAATTTGACCGTATAAAATATTTAAAAGAATTTAAATACTGGTCTAATATAAAATCAAAACAAAATAATGAGAAAATAAAGGCAAAAGAAAACTAAATTCAAGAACAAATTGAAGAACACAAAACTCAGTTGCATCCATTACATACTGAAACAACAAAGATGTGAAGTGAGAGAAAACTCCTTGTCCCTCGGAATCTCAAAAATTCTTGTTTACTGACTAAGAGACTGTTTGATAAAATTGAATAAAATAATTCTGAATGGTTGAATAAATTGAATGGACTGATTGAAACTGAACACTAAATGAAAAAGTTATTTGTTAACTGATTCGTTTGAAATAACTTAATACAATATTTTCCATTTTTACCTTCTGAATTTTCTAAGAAATATATTTTTGAGACACTTTTTAAGACAAAAAGTGACGATCAAAATTGAAAAAAAAAACCTTTTGTCTCGTATTTTTCATATGTTCAATTTATACCAATTATACAAATTCATAACTGCTCCTAATTCTTTTGCAGAAGCTGAAAACAATCCGACCGGATAACATGACGCTGAAATTTGGACTTGAAATAGTTGCTTCAATTGATCTCTTATAACTATAGTCTATATATTGATTAATATGGGTCAAAACTAGTTAAAGAAATGAAAGGAGGAAGGATACATTATAAATTGAATATGATTGATTCACAATGCATGCACCTGTGTGTGTACCACATTAACCTCTATTACTTTAGTGTTATATATTATTGCAGTCCAGAACTTTGAAGTCTTGTAAGACTTAGTCCATCAAAATTCAAGTAACAAGAATTAAAACTATTTGGATTCATATAGCCCGGTCTGCATGATTTTCTATTTTTATTGTTCAATATTATTCCAGCTACCGCAGCCTTATCACTATCAAATAAATTTGAGAACGGGGTAGGATATATATATATAATCTGCTTCTTATGCAAATGGTCTGTATGCGGACCACTACTTTTAACGATGTAAAAAGCGTCATTATAGAATCTAAATCGAATTTATAAGCCGCCAGTAGCTGTTCTCGAACACGGTGGAAGGGTCGACGAAGTCTGAGCCTCGATTAGAAAGTTTCCAATATATATATAGTTCGATTTTTTCAATGAATCGGAAGAAAGAAACTAAAAGCTAACTGTTTATATATAGCGACGAAAAAACCCGTCGCTATATGGTCGGTTCGTTCTTAGTTTCCTCCTCCAAGATTAGTTTAAGATGATTGATATATATATATATATATATATATATATAGGATTTTAAACATTTGATAGAAGATTTTGACTTTAGGAATACTAGAAGAAGTATCTTTCAATGAATGTACGTATTTCCATATATTTTGATGTATTCGAAGTTCTCATATATTTTGCTGTAGTCGAATTATTATGTTTTAAGTTTCTGAAACAATTTTTTGGATACAGCTTGTACATTTTATTTATTTATTTTTATATTTTTTTTGTGAAGACAATCATGTTTCGAAAAGGGTCTCGTTTTTATTTTTCGCCTTAGGCCACCAAAATCTCAGGAACGGCCCTGGCTATAACGACGATTCTGGGCTATGACGACAGTTTAGACTCTATGGCGACGGTTTTAGAGACGATTTTGTCCGCCGTTAAAGGTATTCTGCATGCGGACCATCCGCATAGGAAACTCTTTGTGTGTGTATATATATATATATATATATATATATATATATGGGTAAATGATACATACATACATATATATAACCTTCCTTCCATCTCAAGATAAATGTTCTCGACTTTTTAAGCATTTTAAGAAAGAAGATAAAATAACAAAATTATCTATATTTAAATTTATCATTTAATTGCATAATTTTTTGCACATAATTAATAATATTTCATAAATATGCATATAGAATAAAAATATGACAACTAAATACTAATACTAAAGATACTATAGACAAATTATTATAAAAAATAAATTATTTAAGATAAGTAGATAGTTAATTTGAAGCTACTTAAAATAGTACTCCCTCGTCCCCTTTTAAATGCCGTTTTAGAGAAGTATTTTTGTCTTTTTATATTTGTCGTTTGAGAATTTTAATTAAACATTAATTGTTTAGTTTCTAATATTACTCAAAGTATTGAATAGAACTTTAGTTCTCTCACTATTTTATGTCTAATAAGTAACACTATCTTTTTTTAATATAAAAACAGTATAAACAATTAATTTTATATTTAATATTATACAACTATTTTCTTAATATTTATACACAACTCTAAAATGATTGAAATATATATTAAGAGACTGAGGGAGTCCCACTTAATTAATCATAGAACTGGATTTGTCAACGCTTAATACGCTTACTCAATTCTTATTTTGAATTTGGCCCCGTCATACTCCTACTCCTTCCTTCCCTCTTTAATGTAGACAGGTGGGACTGTGGGAGGTGGCTTGTCGTTTGAGCTCTTCTGGAATAGACCATAAAAGTAGTATTAGTAATTTTTTATATAAAAAATATCTTTAAATTTAAATTTAATATAAATTTATTTAAATTTTGTCAAACTAATTTTAATTATTATAAAAAAATCTAAAAACTTAAAAAATATCAAATTTATTATTTTCAAAACTTAAATGAATCATGTCAATTTTAGATTTTTCTTTTAATTATTTTAGAATATTTGGTAATTAATATAAAAATTGAAAGTCTAATGTATTTTTTTTCTTCAAATTGTACATCAAAAGTCACACTCAAGTGGCCAAGTGTAAAATTATACTCTTTCCGTCCCAAGATAAAAGTCTTTATGAGTACTATTTTAGATAGTCTTAAGTTAAATATATATTTATCTTAAATGATCTATTTTTTACAATAATTTGCCTTTAATACCCTTATTATTAATTGTTATATTTCTATTTTCTATGCATATATATGGAGTATTACTAGTAATGTGCAAAAAACTATGCTTAAATGAGAATTTAAGTATGAATAATTTTATCATTTTATTATCTTTCTTAATATGCGCAAAAAATAAATCAAAATTTTTATCTTGAGACGAAAAGAGTAATAAAATATTTTTTTCTCATCCGTCCACAACTCTTTCTCTCTTTCCATTTATTATCATTTTACACTTAAATGTACATGTCTTTAGATATACAATTTAAATGTGTACATAAGTGTGAGACAGGATTTTATTAATAAAAGATTTAAATTTAATTGAAATAATTTTTAATATTATGGTGTGAATTTGAGATAATATTATAGTTGTGGGTAGTATTTATAAATTTTGCAAAAGTATGCAAGTGGTTATATTATATTCGATTTGGTGGGAATATTCGGTTTAGCGGGGAATATTCGTACAACTACTCAATCATTGGTGGACCCTAATGAAATTATTGTCGGATTGAAAGCGACAAAATATTTTATTGAAATAACGGCGGAAGTTTTCTTGGTTGATCTTGTTGAACTACTCGGTAGTAAAAAAGTACGATGTCGTGTGGTTGCGTAGTAAGCTTGCGGTATTGATTGATGATCTTATGTGAGAAGTCACTCGGTTTGATTCCATTATTGTCGATTAATAATATGAATTATTATAAGCGATAATGACGTTTTATTTTATTCAGTATTATTAACGTAATAAAAGCGAAACATCTTTTATATAAAATAGAATACTTTATTAAAGTTATTACATAAATAGAATATATTATATTTTATTATGATAGTGTTGCGTAGTGTTTTTGCGTAGTGTTTTGCGTAGTATTGCATAGTGTTTGCATAGTAAAATGTTTTTATATAAATAGAATATATTATATTTTATTTAAAAGATTTTTCTTTAAATATGGACCGTCAGATTAAAGTAAATCAATCTGAGATAGTTCATGGATTAATTCTTATGCATTCCATTTTCTATAAATGAAGCTCATTCCTTCATTATTTTCTTTACGAATTCATTGAAACTACAGAGAGAAATTATAGAGAGAGAAGCTATAGAGAAAAATTATAGAAAGAAGAAAGTATTCGCTACTTCACTACTTCTATATTAGTTTCTTTTACGGTAAGAGGGTGTTATTCTTTCTTCTTGAAGAGAACTTACATTATTCCATTCATTATTATTACATTGGAATAACTTTTGTAAAAGTGGCATACCTATACATAACATATATGTCTGGCATACCTATACTTGGTGAAATCCTTATGTTATTCCATTGCTTATTATTACATTGGAATAACTTTGTATACATGATTTTTTTCTATACTTGGTGACATTCTTCTATTATTACATTGGAACATCACATGCGTCATGTTTTACACGGGACTGGTTCCGCTTTTTATTATTACATTGGAACATCACATGCGTGTGTTTTACAGGACTGGTTAAAATCTTTATCATACATTGGAATATCCTATGTCGTGTGTTTTACAGGATCAGTTCCATCTTTATTATTACATTGGAACATCGCATCGGTGTGAATTTCACGACGACTGGTTTCGTTATTATTATTTCTGTTGGAATAACTTTGTACATCGAAATCCGCATGCATGGTGATTTCTTTTGTTATTCCATTCTTTATTATACCAGGTTGTTAAAACTTTGACTTATACTCCATGAAATTAGTAGAATATCCTTGATATTTGCGTTTCATCCGATATCTTTTCATGGAAATATTCTTACGATCATTCTTGAATTTTACTCTCTGAAAGCGATATCATGTTGACAATTTGGGCGTTAATAATTCATGGATTAAATAATTCTTGAACTTGTTTTATTGAATTATTATGTCATTGTCATCATCCTCATGTTATATTATGTTATCTTTGGCTTACGTGCATAGATGAACTTAGTATGATTATGACCGAGGATCATTCGGTATAATCATGACTTGATATAAATGATGTGACAAAAGTCCTCGATGGCACTGTAATGCGAGAATGGATAGTTTTTGGTATGATTATGATGGGGGTGATTCGGTATAGTCATGACCATTGATAATTTGATGAAAATCCTTGATCGTGGTAATGCGGGGATGATTAGATGTGGTGGTTTATTTATTATTGTTTGAGTCTCGGTGATAAAATTGATAAAAACCTTTTAAAACCTAAAAGATAGTAGATTTTATTCTCTACTGACTCTTTTAATGGATTGCTTATTCAAGCTGCAGATTAAACCGGTTGTCTATTATATTTTATCGGTTTAACAACTTGTTGAAGGCTAATGATAATTTATTACGCATTATCTTAGTCATAATATTTCTTCTTGGGCTAGTTGAGCTCACCCTTTCTTTCTTTATTCTCTTGAGGAAATGAGAACATAAATTTGAGACAGTCGGGAGCGGAGTAATGGTCGAGGAGGATAGCATTAGTAGTCCTCACTATTACGTGAAATAGTGTGATAATAGTTGTAATAAGGACTCCTTTTGAGTTTGTATAATATCTAGTAGACAATATTTGTATTCAAACTCACAGTTTATGTCGTATTGTACACGACAGTTATATTAGTAAGTTGTATTTGAATTTATGTACCATGTAAGTGGCGATCCAAGATGGGTGATGTATACCTAATTTTGGGGGCGTCACAGTTGGTATCAAAGCTTAGGGATATGATCCCTGGCTAAGATGTGAGAGAAGAACTAGGAGGGGAAAGACGGGAAATTCCTTCGCTAGTATGACCTACCTAAGTTTATTTGGTATTTAATTGGTCGGTCAGAGTATAGGGATAATATTTGATATATTAATTAACCCTTGTGTTGTGGCAGTGTTTGGAAATGGCAGCTGAAAATATTCACAATGGAGTGAATGTGACCATTGTGACACCTTTAATCACTAATCGGAGTTAATGCAAATGTCGAGACGAGGAACAAATTAGAGATATCACGTAGTGAATGAAGAACTAATTGTTGCACCCAGAGCTGAATTCTGAGGTAGCGGTGAAAGTGAGGAAGAAGAAGAGGAAGAAGAGGAAGAAGAGGAACACGAGGAGAATTGGTTAGAAGAAATTTATGATCAAAACTTAGAATTACAAAATCGTGTTCGTGAGCTAGAAGAACAGGTTGAAGAAGCGCAAACGGTCGTGGAACAAAGGATACAACAATTCAAAATTGGGTTACCCGTATATGATGATGCTCGAACAAAATCACGCTTTGGCGAGGTGTAAGATATTAAAGTTGGAATCGAGAATTTAAAATCAAAGATCGGCTAAAAGAAGAAACAATGAGCGAAGGAGAATAGGCGATGCATGGGTAAAAAAGGCACAACGCGTTGATAGTGTAGAAAAAGGCGTCCAGATCAATAAAGCCAAAATAGATGAAATGGACTTTGCTTTTTGAATGACAATTGGGAGAACCCAACATCGAATTGAATTACCACATGCATAGCGGTCAACCCGAATTCGATATGGATCGGAGAATAATGATTCAAATAATGGATCGAGGAATGTGAAGAAGCACTTAAGGGTGGAATGTACCCTATAGTAAAAGTCAAACTTCGGTAATTTAAGCGAGGCGTTTGTCGAGAAAACCGAACGAAGTTATTACGGGTAAGTTAATTATAAATTAATGCGAAGTCTATACTTTATTCAATACAAGTTCTACCCACTCTTTTATTTCACCTAGTTGTGTTCAACGTTTAAATTTGACTCCGAAGAAGTTAAACTTTGACTTATTGGTTGAAACTTCGTTAGTAGGAGCCTTCGTTACCGCTACTATTTTTAAATCTTGTTGATTCAAATAAACATTTTCACGTTACTGTCGATCTTATCTTTTTGAAAATACTTGCCTTTGATGTGATTTTTAGGAATCAATTGGTTAGCTAATCATCATGCTTTTCGTAAGGTTGTTAGCTTTTATATTCATAACCAACCTGTTATACGAATTCAAAGTAACCAAACCCTAAAGTTAATCACTGTTATATCAAGCCATAAGTAAAGAGCCCGATCCTTTCGTTGTTGACTTCCTTGTGTGGAATGCAAGCGCGGACTTTACGTAAGCGACGTCATGAATGAAGATGGCAAGTTGATAGGTATCATTGTGAGGTCTTATCTCGAGTTAAGGGATAGAAGTCACGATTGGTATTAATGTGACGTCTTATCAAGTCTTGGACGAAATATGATTTTGAATGATATTTCTATCATTAATAAATTTCTTGGCGTATTCTTGAAGACTTCCTAGCCTACCCTAGGCGTGAAATCGAATTTTGTATTGACCCCGAGACAAAACCCATTTCTTAAACCCTCAAATATTTCTTCAACTAAAAGGATGCATTTCGTGGATTATGATGAAAGTCATAATAAAAGTATAGAACTAATAAAAATCATGGGTATATGAAGTATTAGTAAGTTTTATGATGAGTTATGTTGGTTAGTATGTGAAAACATGAAAGTTTCTTAGAAATCACAAAGAGTTGAAAATCAGATTTTAGTGAAAAGCGTAACATGAAATTCAATTGACCATATCTCCTGTTATATTTTGAATTTTTGAATGTGGTCAAGTCCTAGAGTTAGATCTATGAGTTACCTAACTAATCCAAGTGGAATTACTGGAAAAGGTGTTGTAGATTTTTGTGTGGACTGATTTTAGCAAAGGAGTGCAAAGCTGCAAAAACCGAAAAAGCTTCTGCCATGATTTTAGAGAGGCTGTTTCGGCCACTTAAATTATGAGAAAAATTCTGGCCTTTTGGGACATGAAAGTATATGGTATAAAGTACCTCCTGTCCAAAAATGAGCTCATTTCGACTTAAAATGAGCAAGTTATGACTATTTCAATATTTAGGTTTTTCAGGATTTAAAACGCTATAACCGGAGTTCTATAACTCAGATGACCATGAAATTTAAACTAGAAGCTCATGTTAACATGTGTAAGGTCCTGCCAAGATTTGGGAATTTTTGGAGTTAAACTTGAGGTAGCTAATTTCTTAAGGAATTAAGTGGAAATTGATTTTTAAAAAATAGTAAATAAATTTTAAAAATTCAAGAGAAAATATATTTTCATTATGGGACTATATTATGCTAAATCCCAGAAAAGAAATATTTTTGGGGCTGATTTGGTATTTTCATGAAAATAGTTTAATTACGAACATATGAGTTAAATATGTTATGTGAAATATGAAAGTTGAAAATATGATTTTATGGCTAGAGAATCCTATATAGAGTATATGCATATTTTTTGATGAGGGATTTGATAATTGGTGATGATATCTTATGAGTATGACATTTTTGAATGATTAAATGCATTATATGGTAAAAAGTGTAAACAATTAAGATAAATTATTTATAAATTTAAGAAGTGATTAAAATATTGTTATAATATTAATGTTATTAGATTATGAGATTATTAAATGATTGATAACATGGGGATATTCTTGAATCTGGATAAATTATATTATAAATGTTTAATATTTATCCTTTATCTCATTTGATTGATTCTTTATATCATTATCCTCATGTTTATATTATGTTGAAAGTCATACGTGGCTGTAGTGCATAGATGGACTTGGTATGATTATGACCACGGATTATTCGGTATAATCATAAGTAAATGAATACACAATTATCTTTGGCCGTAGTGCATGGATAATTTGTGGTCGTGATCTTAATGAATATCCTTGGCACGTAGTGCGGGGATGATTCGATGATGTGGATTAATTATTGTCTTGAGTCTCGCAATGAAATATTAATTCATGGATGTGTTCAAAGTCATACATGGCTTACGATGCATAGATGGACTTGGTATGATTATATGCACTGAGGGATTGTTGGCATAATCATAATCAGTAATGAAAACACAATTATCTTTGGGCCGTAGTGCATGGATAATTTGTGGTCGTGATCTTAATGAATATCCTCGCTTTTGTAGTGCGGGGATGATTCGACGATGTGGATTAATTATTGAGCTGAGTCTCAGCAATGAAATATTAATTCATGGATGTGTTCAAAGTCATCAGTGGCTTACGTGCATAGATGGACTTGGTATGATTATGACCGAGGATTGTTTGGTATAATCATAATCAGTAATTGAAAACACAATTATCTTTGGCCGTAGTGCATGGATAATTTGTGGTGCGTGATCTTAATGAATATCCTTGGCACGTAGTGCGGGGATGATTCGATGATGTGGATTAATTATTGAAATTTGAGTCTCGTGAATGAAATATTAATTCATGGATGTGTTCAAAGTCATACTTTAACTTACGTGCATAGATGGACTTGGTATGATTATGACCGAGGGATTGTTCGGTATAATCATAATAGTAATTGAAAACACGAATATCCTTGGCGATTGGTGCATGGATAATTCGTAGTCGTGATACTATTATTAAAGGCTGCGTCTTAGCATTATTGGTTTTGGTTGTATATCTTTGCTTTTGTAGTGCAAAGATGAATTGTTAATGAATAGCTTTGGTGATTTCAAAGATGAATTTAATATTTTTAAGCGATAAAAGGTATTCAAGGTATCCTCATCTCTTTATCATACAGTCGTACGTACCCTAATTTGAGGCGAAATTCCATAAGGAGGGAGATTGTGAGACCCAGATTTTATTAATAAAGATTTAAATTTTGGTGAAATAATTTTTAATATTATGGTGTGAATTTGAGATAATATTATAGTTGTGGGTAGTATTTATAAATTTTGCAAAGTATGCAAGTGGTTATATTATATTCGATTGGTGGGGAATATTCGGTTTAGCGAGGGAATATTCGTCTACAACGACTCAATCATTGGTGGACCCCACAGAATGTGAAATTATTGTCGGATTGAAAGCGACAAAAATATTTTATTGAAATAACGGCGGAAGTTTTCTAGTAGTTATCTTGTTGAACTACTCGGTAGTAAAAATACGATGTCGATACGTGTGGTTGCATAGTAGCATTGCGGTATTGATTATTGATGCTTATGTGAGAAGTCACTCGGTTTGATTCCATTATTGTCGATTAATAATATATGAATTATTATAGCGATAATGACGTTTTATTTTATTCAGTATTATTAGCGTAATAAAAGCGAAACATCTTTATATAAAATAGAATACTTTTTATTAAAGTTATTACATAAATAGAATATATTATATTTTATTATGTATAGTGTTGCGTAGTGTTTTGCGTAGTGTTTTGCATAGTATTGCATAGTGTTTGCATAGTAAAATGTTTTTATATAAATAGAATATATTATATTTTATTTAAAGATTTTTCTTTAAATATGGACCGTCAGATTAAAGTAAATCAATACGGAGATAGTTCATGGATTGAATTTATGCATTCCATTTTCCTATAAATAGAAGCTCATTCCTTCATTATTTTCTTACGAATTCATTGAAACTCAGAGAGAGAAATTATAGAGAGAAGCTATAGAGAAAATTATAGAAAGAAGAAGAGTATTACTACTTCACTTTACTTCTATATTAGGTTTTTTTTACGGTAAGGGTGTTATTCTTTCTTCTTGAAGAGAACTTACATTATTCCATTCATTATTATTACATTGGAATAACTTTTGTAAAAGTGGCATACCCTATACATAACTTTTGTATCTGTGGCATACCTATACTTGGTGAAATCCTTATGTTATTCCATTGCTTATTATTACATTGGAATAACTTTTGTATCATGGTTTACTACTATATACTGGTGACATTCTTCTATTATACATTTGGAACATCACATGCATGTGTTTTACAGGACTGGTTCCGATTTTATTATTACATTGGAACATCACATGCATGTGTTTTACAGGACTGGTTAAAATCTTTATCATTACTGTTGGAATATCTATCGTGTGTTTTTACAGGATCTGGTTCCATCTTTATTATTACGTTGGAACATCCTGCCGGTGTGAATTTCACGACTGGTTCCGTTATTATTATTACATTGGAATAACACATCATCTGAAATACCGCATGCGTGGTGATTTCTTTTGTTATTCCATTCTTTATTATACCCGGTTGGTTAAAACTTTGACTTTATACTCCATGAAATTAGTAGAATATCCTTGATATTTGCGTTTCATCCGATATCTTTTCATGGAAATATTCTTACGATCATTCTTGAATTTTACTCTCTGAAAGCGATATCATGTTGACAATTTGGGCGTTAATAATTCATGGATTAAATAATTCTTGAACTTGTTTTATTGAATTATTATGTCATTGTCATCATCCTCATGTTATATTATGTTATCTTTGGCTTACGATGCGTAGATGAACTTAGTATGATTATGACCGAGGATCATTCGGTATAATCATGACTTGATATAAATGATGTGACAAAAGTCCTCGGTGGCACGTAATGCGATAATGGATAGTTGTTGGTATGATTATGACCGGGGGTGATTCGGTATAGTCATGACCATTGATAATTTGATGAAAATCCTTGGCCAAGTAGTACGGGGATGATTAGATGTGGTGGTTTATTTATTAAAATTTGAGTCTCGGTGATAAAAATTGATAAAACCTTTTAAAACCTAAAAGATAGTAGATTTTATTCTCTCTTGACTCTTTTAATGGATTGCTTATTCAGCTACTTGATTAAGCTGGTTGTCTATTATATTTTATCGGTTTAACATTGTTGAAGGCTAATGATAATTTATTACGCATTATCTTAGTCATAATATTTCTTCTTTGGGCTAGTTGAGCTCACCCTTTCTTTTCTTTGTTCTCTTGAGGAAATGAGAACATATTTGGAGACGAGTCGGGGAGCAGAGTAATGGTCGAGAGGATAGCATTAGTAGTCCTCACTATTACGTGAAATAGTGTGATAATAGTTGTAATAAGGACTCCTTTTGAGTTTGTATAATATCTAGTAGACAATATTTGTATTCAAACTCACGGTTTATGTCGTATTATTATACAGCGATGATTATATTAGTAAGTTGTATTTGAATTTATGTACCATGTAAGTGGCGATCCAAGATGGGTGATGTATACCTAATTTTGGGGGCGTCACAATAAGTATATCCATATATTATATAGATATGTTACGTCATACTCCCTCCGTCCCTATTTAAATGACGTTTTAGAGGTGGACACAAGAATTAAAATAATGATTAGAAAGCATTAAATATAGTATTCAATTGTTTATAATACCCTTAAATCATTAATTTATCATAGCACAAGAGTTTAAAGTACCAAAAAAATAGGTAGAGTAATGAGGGATAATTTTGGAAAAATTATCATTAATTCTTATAGATTTGAACAAACGTCAATTAATTAGGGACAAATAAAAAATTCTAAAACGTCATTTAAATAGGGACGGAGGGAGTACGTGATACTTGAGTATACTCCCTTCGTTCCTAAAAGGTTGTCGTTTTAGAAGAAAAAATTTGTTCCAAAAAATTTGTCATTTACAACTTTCGAGGAGAATAAATTACTCCCTTCATCCCAAATTAATTGCTTAGTTTTGACTTTTTTAAGTCAAATTGACTATTTTTAGAATTAATAATTAAACATATATAAATATATTTTTAAAATTATAAAAATTGGGGTTAGTAATAAACTAGATACAAACCCCCGCATTGCGGCAGAATTATTCAAATTTTTAATAATAATTTTTTAATAATAAATGTGTGCGTACAATTAATAAATTAAAATATAATAAAAAAATAGTATATTATTGTGCGATGATCAAATTTTACACAAAAAAACAAATAAATATACATTATAGGGGCTAGTGGTGAGAGTTTACTGGTTTGTGCATTACACTCCATGTATATGACTATTGCTTTTAAGCTCGTGGCAAATTAAGTGATTTCAACTTGTGGACAAATCATTTTTTCTATTCTTCTTTTTTTTTATTTTTTTTTCAATTTTTCTTAACCAAAGTGTAGCCAACTGATTTATTTTCCCTGTCCTTTACTACTTTTGTATTTTATTTACTGCAAAGAAAGGGTTGCCTCAACTTAACTTTTTACAATCCATAACAAAAAGAGAAGAAAATGGTATAAATATATAAATACCTCTATGTTAATTAAAAACCATGAAAAACACCCATAGCTGATGAAAACTGCAACAATGATGTTAGAAATATAGTTCTGTCCTGCAACAAATGGGAAGTATGACATTGATCCCAAAAATTCTGTAAGAAAAATTCACACTTTTAAAGCCTTAACATCCTTAATCTTATAAAACCCTTAAATCTGACTAAACACTTGTTTATGTGACCAATTTCTCTTTTACATGAATAGTGATATAATATGTAGCGTAAATTGCTAGTATATCTCTCATCACCTCATGTCCTCATCATTTACATGCATACTTACATGTTTGTGTCTATTTATAATATTAACAAAACTAAAATACAGACTTAAAATGAAGATACTAAATAATCAAATTAAGAAATAAACCCAGTTCCTTACTGTTGATATAAGAAACGTGAATAGCTCTAATCTAAACACAAACTTTCCAATTGAAAACCCACCAAAATTTTCAATTAAACACGATTGACAATACAAATATCAGATCAATCAAATCAATTGCAAACATTATTACGCATATCAGCAACTAAATGCAAATGCAATAATCTCAAATTTTAGCACATAATATTTAAAAATTTAGAAAATAAGCAAATCAATGAAATAATTTCACCCGGTTCTGGGTTATGTTTCACACTCCTGCATATAACTGTAACCTGTAAGTAATAATGTGTGTATATAATAGCTCTCATTTTGTTAGTTCTCGGGTAATGAAACAATATTAGTTTTCGTTCACCATCAATGATGATGGCTCTTCCATCGTGCGAAACGTGAATGACATAAGTAGAAGAAATACAAAGGAAAAAGAAGAGGAAACTTGACTGTGAAGAAGAAGAAGAAGCTGTGGTTGCTATTCACTTATGAGAATAAATAATTAGCCTGATTAATATACGTATACATATGTATGTATATGAATGGAGGATTATGTCAGGTGATCATTAACATTATTTTAAACTCTAATTCAGTTAGAAAGTTTTATCCATATAAAATGTTGCTCATTGGTTGTTGAAGAGATTAAATTCTACTTGATTTGTTATTATTTATCCATAATTTAAAAAAGGATAGGATATAATTAAGATAATTGGTTTGTTATTATTTTTCCATTAATTATCATTAATTCTTATAGATTTGAACAAACGTCAATTAATTAGGGACAAATAAAAAACTCTAAAACGTCATTTAAATAGGGACGGAGGGAGTACGTGATACTTGAGTATACTCCCTCCGTTCCTAAAAGATTATCGTTTTAGAAGAAAAAATTTGTTCCCAAAAATTTATCGTTTACAATTTTTGAGGAGAATAAATTACTCCCTCCATCCCTAATTAATTGCTCAGTTTTGATTTTTTTAAGTCAAATTGACTATTTTTAGAATTAATAATTAAACATATATAAATATATTTCTAAAATTATAAAAATTGGGGTTAGTAATAAATTGTATAGACTTTCTTTTGGTTATAATCTCTTCACTTATATTTTAGCAAAAATAGTAAAAAGATTAGTTTTAAAAATGGTCAATTTGACTTTAAAAAGTCAAAACTGAGCAATTAATTTGGAATGGAGGGAGTATTTACTTTCCTATATTACCCCTACCTTCTCTCATTGTCCCAATAAATTATTTTCCTTGTATTAATAGTTTTTAATTTCCTATAAAGGGGTAGTGATGGAATTTTAAACAAAATTTACTTGGTAAATGACACTTTCTTAATCCATGTGCCAAAATCTTAAACGACAATCTTTTATGAACGGAAGGAGTACCACCTTACATTCAAATATTTAAGGTCTTATATGTGCAAATATTGAATGTATGGTGAGTGTTGCACTTTAAATATTACTCCCTCCGTTTCTAAAAGATTGTCGTTTAAAAGTTTTACACATGGATTAAGAAAGTCATTTAATACTACCATTTAACAATTAAATTTGTTTGAAATTTCATCATTACCCCTTTATGGGAAGTTGAAAACTATTAATCTGAGGAGATAATTTAACAGACGATGAAGAGGGAGAAGGTAAGCTAATATAGGAAAATAAATAATTTATTATTCTAAAAAGTTGTAAACGACAAATATTTTGGAATAAATTTTTTTTTTCTAAAATAACAATCTTTTAAGAACGGAGAGAATACTATTAAACACTTGTATGTTCATGCAATATTAAACATGAATAATAATTGGGGTAATTAATAAACACTCGTGACTGGGTACACGGAAAATCCTCCGGAAGCCAGAATTTAAGACAATAATGGAGGCAATAAATTAGGCAAAATATTTAAATTATGGTCAAACTTCAGCACTTGACCATGAATCAAAACGTCAGCTCAGCCGCCGACGCTGAGGACAAAACCCAACATTTGAATTTCTTCAGTTCTATCCAAATACTAACATCTTCCACACCTGATCTCTAGCTAGCTCCCTTCCAATCTCTCTAGACTATATATATATACACTACTACCACGTCTGGTTGCTAGACATCAAGCATTTTTTATTCACAGACAAAACAAAAATTAAACCTTTGAACTCAAAACAAACACAATCAGCTAAGGAAAGTTAAGTTACAATATATATTTATCGATCATGGACTCGTATAATTCATACATTTGTTCATCCTCCTCTTCAACTCATAACTTTTCTTCCTATCAACAAACAGAAAGGAAACCAAAACCATCACCTTCTTACCATTCTGCACTACATTCCATTCGTAAACCACTGCAGCCGAAGCCAATGACGAAGAAGCCGATCGCCCCACTGCCACCAACACCACCAAAAATCTACCAAGTCGACTCTACTAACTTCAAACAAGTCGTTCAAAGGCTCACCAGCGTGCCCGAGTTCCAGCCTCGACGTCTCCAAGATGTGGCACCTCCACCCCTTAATCTATCCACACCAACTGCTTTTTCTGATCATGAAATACAAACCCTACCCTTCCAGCTCACTCCTTCAAATAAATCGCCATTCTCCGCCACCTTCCGCCACCTGATGAATGAAACAGTACTGGATACAAAACCTGCCAAGTTATCAGACAATTTGGGAACACTGATGAGTCCTCTAGGGTTCAGTTTGTCACCTGCTTCTCTTGCATGGTGTTCCTTCCTTCTTGAAAGTCCAGGAACCTTATCCACCCTGGAGCCTGGAACAGTTCTTTAGATCTTCGTCATCGATCTCTCTATAACTACAATAATTATTCTAATTCCTCCCGTACTTGGAGGATAGATTTTTTAATTCACCCTCCACTTTGTCGTTATCAAGCTCTCATTCTAAAGTATGCTTATGTACGTAAGATACACAGCCGTATTTCGTTAGTCTATTACTTTATTGGTTCTGCTTTGCAATCTCACTTTCTAGTCATATACTCTCATCAAATATAATTATAATATATTTTGAGTATAGGGCTAGCAAGTAAAGATCATAAATAATATTGCTTTTCTTTTCTTTCCATTTGTAATTTAGTAGATTTTTTAAGTAGTTGCGAAGTTATTTGGTCCGCGCAGGCTATTCAGCAAACAGAACCACTACTAGTTCACGAAGCAAGTTTGTATATTTCAATGTTTCGAGTTTGAAGATATATATATATATATATATATATATATATATATATATATATATATATATATATATATTTGCCTTCCATATGAACAGGTTCTTTATGAAGATCATCAGTAACAATTTTTTGAATAGTTGATAAATTGAATAGATGGTGCGATTAACTTTTTCTATTTGATAAATGTTACGAGTTGTTGTCTTTAATTATTTACCCATCATCAAAACATTTCTATTTTATTAAGTGAATATTAACTTGTCAATTATAGTTATAAAAAGTGAATATTTATTATTAAAATAATCCAGTAACTTAGAAGCTTATCTTGAAGCTTAATACTTTTTTTTATTCCAAGTAGAATACTGCGAACATCTTTTACTTATCTTTTTATTTATTTTTCTTCTTTTCTCCATTATATGTTATGACTCAAACAAATTAAAATAAAATAAAATAATAAAAAAAAGACCCTCTACTTAAGACAAATTATGTAACTATCTTTTATCTTTTTTATTTATTTTTTCTTCTTTTCTCCATTATATGTTATGACTCAAAACAAATTAAAATAAAATAAAATAATAAAAAAGACCCCTACTTAAGATATAGTTTTTATACATCTTAGGCTTTATCTTTTTATTTATTTTTTCTTCTTTTCTCCATTATATGTTATAACTCAAATAAATTAAAATAAAATAAAATAATAAAAAGACCGTAGGTATAGCTGGTCACTGGTGAGAAAAAAAAATCGATATTCAACTAATCATCATTGCTGAAACAGATTCGAACTCATGACCTCACGCACAATACCTCATCGTATGACCAATTTTGGAGCATTACGGGCCTAATTGCTAAGTTCAACCAAGGATATATCCTTATAGAAAAACTTCACCATCCCCAAAATCTATATTCTTGCATTCTTTATTATATTACGATTTATTATTATTAATAAATTTATATTATTAATTGGATTTTTCTAAATAGAAATAAGTTAATATCTATATTTATTATTATCCCTTTAATATTTTTTCTTATCTTTGTAATAATATCAATAAAAAGATTATTAATATATTAAAAATAAATATCATTCTTTAATAAAATATAAATAATGATTTTATATTCATGTATTCTTATTATTATTATATTCATGTATTACTATTATTAAAAATAATATTAATAATGATTTTTAATATTAATATAAATAATGTGATTATTAATATTAAATAGAATAAAAATATCCATACTGATTCAACAAAATAGATAATTTTTTTCGTATTAATAATATGAAGTGGTTTTATGTGATTGATAATATTCATATTACTAAGTTATGAATTTGAAAATCCCATAAAGTTCAACCAAATAGACATTCTTATTAATTAATATGAACATTAGATAACGTTAGATAAGTTCTATATTTCAGAGGTAGGGAGTAATCTTGCGGTTTTCTTGTAGAAAGCTCTAAATGCGACGCTTGAATAGCGAAAAGCGTGACATCTTCGAGGACCACTTCTTTTCGGAAATATTACTATTGGCCCTAACGAAGCAAATCAACATACTTGCATACGTAAAAATGCCACGATCCGAGTTGTGTTGTTTTGATTCGAATCTTTAAAATGCCGCACAGTGGGATTACCTTTGGGCCACTCGCGCATCGGATTACCATTTCGCAAACAAAATGGTATCAAATGTACTGCATGTATACAAAGTAGTTGGTTAATAATTTTTTAATATTAAAGGACATTATAAAATTAAAATATTTTAAAACTAAACATACCGCAACTTTAACAAATTCGAGTACATTTCATGTAACTTAATATACTTAGTGTCATTGTAGTCTTGGGTTGATTATGGTAACCATCCGATCTTCAATTGCGAATAGGAACAAGACAAAATGGCGTTGATTGGTACTACACACTGCATGAATATGTATTTGCATTCGTGTAAAGGTGGATGACATCTTAGTTAACATACGGATCGCAAAAACTCCATGCAAGTATTCACGTTAGTGCGGGGCACATAGCCACCCCCCAAGATGCGTGAAGAATGAATTCATGAAACCAAATTGGGACCACCTTTTGTATTCCCCGCGACTGTAGTATTCCTCTCTCCTCGTAGCAACAACATATAAGCGTCGATGACATGCTCGAATATCCAACTCCCAAGCCCTAAGGATTGCACTGCATTGTGTTCTAATTCATATAACTGGCGCGGATGTGATAAAGGATATAAATCCCCTTTTGGTGCCACCACGTTTCCAAACATATGTTTATTTACAAATGTCTCCTTCCAATCTTTAAGTCTTTTGGATAAGGACCCTTTTGGTCCATAAGAGATATGGTCTCCCGCATCTTGTACCTGATTGAGACCCAAATGTACATTATAATTATATAGCAATAATAATTAAAACCATCACTATTAACATAACTCTATATACCTTTTGTGAACTAGATCCCTTGGCGTCAGAAAGTCCCGCAAATGAAGAATTGGTTGGAATGTAACACTCCTCATAGGTTTGGAAGGTTGGAATGTAACATTCCTCGTAGGCTTGGGTGGTGGGAATGGAGCTCTCCTCGATTACTTGTGGGGTGGGTATGTAGCTCTCTTGTGACAACATAATCGGTTTGTTTCCCAAGCCCTTCGTTGAAGTTGTGTGTATTGGATTTGTGGTCCAAAATTTGTGGGACCCCACCGTCGAGGTATTTGTTTACCTCTTGTTTCAAGTCGTATAGGCGTATTGAAATCCCAATTATTTTTTGCGAGAACCAACTCGGGAGTAATTTGAGTAAATCTTGAAAATTTATCAAGTAACGACTTTGCACTCTCAACTGTCATATAAGATAAACACAAACAAATATTATTAACAATAAATATGAATAAATGTAATATTAAGTATTTACTCCAATACATGATTTATTAAAGAAGAATATAATTTTATACCATTTGAATAAGGTGTTGTTGTTTTGTAAATGGCCCGAGGCTCATAATAAGCCGTAAATTCGTCATTAATAAGTCGAGGGTCGGTGAATTTTCCAGCGTGTAATTTTCATATACCGAGACCATGTAATCATCTATTGGGACATAATCGAAATTTCGGTTTTTTTTCCTTGAGATGATCCATGTATGCCTCCCACATCGAAATATATTCCCTCTCGAGGCCATACGATCCTCGACATCAATAAATTTAAATTTTTTCTCCCGCTTAAGGTCACCGTGGTTTTTGGTCATTGATGGTATGCCTTGCATGAACGAGCTGTCTCATCACACGGTCCAAGCATCCGAAATTCCACAATATCAAAGTGGATCAAGGGACCCCACCAGATCTAACAACCACGCCTTCAAAATTAAATTCAATCGATATCATCATCCCACATTATGTAAAGGCCGCCAAACCACATCCCACATAGACTTAATATCTAACTCCCCTTGGTAAAATGACAAATGGTGATGGGGATTCTCACGTCTACCGGTGTAACTGTGGGCTCCAAAATAGGACCATGCTAAAGCCCTAGGTAACCATAAGTGTGACGACCCCAAAATAGGTCCATTCCACCCAACCCATTCTCGAGTCGCCAAATACATGAGTATGTAAAACAACTACAACTTTATTATCACAACAATAAAGCGTGAGTTTAAATACAAATATTATCTTCTAGACAATATTTATACTCAAATAAATCCTCATCACATTTATTGATACATTATTTTACAATAATGGTGAGGACTACTAAACAACTCTCTATAGAACCTTCATTCCATACCCAGACTAGTACTCATTACATTCTGCGCCTCACGAGAAGAAAATTGGAACAACAAGGAAAAGGGTGAGCTCAACTAGCCCGGTAAAGAATGTTATGACTAAGATAATATACAACAAATTATCGTTAGTCTCCAACAGGAAAAATCGATAGAATACAATAGACAACAAGTTTCGAGATCAATATTCGCATGATGAAATAATAATTCATAGTAAGAGTTACGTAGAGAATGAAATCTACTATAATCTATGAATTTAGCGGTCCATCATCAATATTTTATCCCCGTAACATCAATCAATATTCATCTCAAATCAAATATTCATCTTTTGACTCTGAAGCCAAAGATATTCATCGATCGGTTATGTTCATTTAAACACTGCTCATCTTTGCACTAAAGGCCAAAGATATTCATCGATCATTCGTGTTCATTTAAACACCGCCTCATCTTGCACTCTTACAGCCAAAGATATTCTTGAAATCATTCATCTTTGCACTACTGAGCCAAAGATATTCAATAATATCATCATTTAAGACCGAGGATGATGAAAAATATTTTTAAAGAACGAATCCGAGTGAAACAAAATGACGAGGATTAAGGATTAAGGATTCATACTTGGTTTTATCCATGTCAATAATACCTCAAAAATAATCATAGTGGTGTAAAATTCAAGAATGATCAAAACATGGATACAATCAAAGCTAGTATCCGAATAGATATTTTAGACGAAAAGAAAAATTTTCATTTTCGATTGAATAGTGTCGTATTCGTGAATAGTCAGAGTATCGTGAATAGTCTCCGAATAATATCGTGAATAGTAAATCAGACACCAAAAGATGAAATTCCACAAAAAAAACATCTTCACGCTTCATGAATAGTACTTCGTGAATATTAACTCATGAATAGTAACTCGTGAATAGTAACTCATGAATAGTAATCCCAGACATAAAAAAGTTCCAAATTTGATAAAAAGTACCAACCAATATTTCAGCATGATGATATTGAAGAATTAATATCATTTGAGAAGAAAATAACATCCCTTACCTCAAAGAATCATTACTTCGGAAAGAAAGGTCGGAAGTGATGCTGAATGAAACTTGTACTGAACAGCAACTCTCAAAGTATCTAAATACTCACAAAATACGCTCAATAATATAGAGAGAGAAAGAGAGAAAACTTTGTTTCGAATTGTGATTTTCAATTTAACTTAGCCCTCTATTTATAGGAAAATGTTAGCCAGCAAAGCGGACTTGACTGCGCACACGATGGCTTTACACCGCTACTATTGCCACCCACCACATTTGAAATAAAATTCAGCACATTTCTTCACCAACCACAAGTGGGGCCCACTCAATTCTAGAATTTTCCACCAAAATCAATTATAACCACGATTTAGAATCGAGACACCTCTTAAAATTAATAACAAATCATTCGTGAATTTTAATTCGGTTCAAAATTTGTGGACATATACTCAACTTATGTATGTATAACATACCCAAAAATTACCACAATCCAGCGGTCGGATTAAAAATTATAACCTGCAATATATCTCAAAACCACGATTTAATTTTTAATACCTCCAATCCGATAAAATAATCGATAAAACACCTCAACATTAATTCCTTCATTAATAACCACATAAATAAATCCATCATTTATATCCACATAAAATAAATATTTCCTTATCATATGAATCAATAATTAATTATTCACAAATAATATTACGTAATCACATTTATAATAACCAAAGTACGTTCCTTCGAGAAGAGGGGGCTTTCCGATAAGGATCTCTCCTTCTTGGCGCGCAATTAGGTGACCAAACCTCTCCTTCAGGCAGAACTTTCTAGACATTGCCAATAATGTTATCTAATAATATTATTCAAATAATATGAATTATTGATCCGATAATGGGAAATCTTTGTGCGATGACAATTATTGAACAACAATAATATAAAATATCAACTAAAGAATTATTGAATCAATAAAATAAAATATTGAGCGGTAACTACCGTGAAAATTATTGAGTAGTGCCATCTTACGTAAGGATCAATAATTCAACAATATCGCGTGCAATCTGGTGCCATCTGTAACCACGCCAGCGTATTCACGTATTTTAACCACCGGGTATTCCAACGATCTTAACGCAGTAACAACTACGCTAGTTATTTATAACCACCCAAACTTTATCGTTTTCCTCATCCAATCGCTTTCCAGTTATGGGGCCCACATGGTCATGCGCAGTGCATTTAATACGAATATTCTGAATAGCGATCTACGAATATTCCACGACCAAACGAATATTCCCAGACAAAATGAATATTTTATAACCACTGCTTTATTTTGAAATATTTGCGTATTTAACCCTTAACTATCCACATTAATCAAATCAACCCTTACTTATTTCAAAATAATAAATAAAGGAAATTCCTTTTTATTTAAAAAATTTGGTCTCTACAATAAGGATGATTGTGGCCAAGGGTTTGGCTTTCCAATACTTACATATTCATAAGCCCAAATTTGTAACAATGTAACACAACCATTAAGGTATTTAACTCCTTTTCTAGTAGCAGATATAAAAGATCGTACAAATATGCTAACACCGTCATCGCGCCCCAAGTAAGTTACACAATCTTCAAACGTTGGCAATAAAAGACATATATCGTGGGTGCACACTATTTCTATTCTATTAGGAATAATATTGCCCCACACAACCACAACATGTATGCCTTTGTGTGTCGCCTCACAACATCTTTACTTTACATTTTGGGACATTTATTAAAATGTTTCGTGCAACCACACTAATGAAATTACCTTTGCGTTTTTTTGAACTAAAATATTCACCGACTAATTTATCTCCAAAACAATCCCTAAATAATTCAAATTGGTGATAGCTAGGGGACCCGTTAAGGGCTTTCCCACCACCAACTAATTTATTCAGTGCATTTCCCGAGGCAATGTGGCAGAGAAAGGTTTGGCGGATTTGTCCTATGCTGATGTGCTTAACCTATCTGGGAATTTATATTATTAATAAATTATTTAAGTTAGGTAGAAATTTATAATTCACTTACATGTAGGTCTGAGGTTTAAATTTGGGAGTTTATATTATTAATAAATTATTTGGTAGGTAGAAATTTATAACGATTGGTAAAATATATATATATATATATATATATATATTATTAATAAAAACCTTTCATTAGGTAGAGGTCATGAATTGAGGAATAAATAAAATTTGAATTCTAGCACTAGACTCCGAACCCATGACCTCAAGCTCCAAACATTAGATTATATATGACCACTTTTGAGCACCACCATCGCCTAATCATCATATCAGGATATTGGATTTGTATATATCTTAAACCATTCCATCTCCCCAAATTAAATTTCTCAATATTTTATTATACTTATTCGATTATTATTATTCTATTATTATTTCTCCATTGAGTATAAAGTCGTTCCATATTCTAGCCGGGCTTTATGTACTTTTAATTATTTTATTATCATTATTATTATTATTATAAACACATGCGGTGAATAAGTAGTCAAACATAATAATACAACACTATGGGAATAGAAAAAAGCATGACATTGATTATATGGGAAAAGTACATTAGTTTGACTTCTTGAGCATTAACCGCGACATGTTTGTCTGAATTGGTCTTTTTACCTTTAAATATTGTCAGGAAGTCGCTTATTTTCTCATGTTTCATCTGGTTGCCCACTTTCACTTCTTGAGAAAATCAAGTTAAAGTTACGATCGAGCAAAATTCATCACTATTATTCACAAGTAAGTTTTTCAAAATGTCGTATAATACATCCGAATTTGTCGATTGAAGTTGAAAGTAATAAATCGATATTGTTCCGCACGTTGGTCAATTATTTTATGCGTTGGAAGAGGTTGAATATTTTATAGATCATATGCTCATAAAAATGGATTTGAGATTAGAATTGCAACTAGTCATAATAAACATGCTAATCTGAATGATATCGGATCTAGGCGTTATGTATGTAAGAAAAGCCGGTACACCAATTGTTGGCAAGAGTTTACGATGATGAAGATAGTAATAATAAAATAACTAGAAACGGAGAGACTCGATGGGACGAACAATGTGCAAAGCTAGAATATATGTTGTTCACAATAAGAAAGAGGACAATTGGCGTATATCTACTGTTGAATTAGAGCACAATCATCACTTAGTGACCCCCACCAAAGTAGATTTGATCGAGACTTACAAAAATATTACTCCTGTTGCAAGAAATTTAATTGACACTTTAAATAAGTCCGGTATTGGTCCTAGTAAGATGATGAATGTTTTGAGCACAATGGGAGGTGGGTTGCAAAATGTTCCTTTCTCTACTGCTAATGTTGAGAATGTGGTGCGAGATTTAAGGCGTGATTCTACAGATGAAAATGATGCACAAGCTGCTGTCAATCATTTGAACAAACTTGCATCCGGAAGTGCCAGCAAATTTTTTTTCCGAGTGAAACCCGGTGAAAACAACCGCATAGCTTGTATTTTGTGGGTTGGCCTTGGAGATTAAGGTTTATATATCAGCGGTTCGGAGAGCGTTGTGACATTTGATAGTACATCTGGGACAAATAAGTATGGCGTATGCCGTTTGTTCCATTTCACGGGTCAACCACCATTATCGATCTATATTGTTTGGATTTGCCTTTATTACGAGATGAGACAGAGGACACTTTTGTTTGGGTATTATGTATACGGCTTCAGCGAAGCCGTGGACTCTGAAGGCACCTCTGACCATCATCCTTGATCGACAAGATGAGCCGTGAGTAATGTTATTGCTACGGTACTTCCAACTAGTTATCATTTATTGTGTTCTTGGCATATTAGCAATAAATTTCACGAAAAATTGCATCATGTTTATTACGAGCACCCATCGTTCAAAAATGATTTTAATAGCTGTGTGTATAACTCATTGTCCATCGAGGAATTTCAAGAAGCGTTGGCATATTCGATAAGTTCCTATGAATTGTATACTAATGAATGGCTTGGAAGTTTGTATGATGATACGATGCGAAATGGATTCCAAGATATACAAAGAGATATTTTTTGTGGGAATGACTACGGCTGGAAGAAGCGAGAAAGATGAATGCATTTTGATGAGTATGTTAATGCATCAACATGTATGATATGTTTTGAAAATCGCAGAGTCAAAAAGTACGTAGAAAAGACGGTTTATCAGGGGAGAGGAAGGCCGACTACATAACAAAACATCGTAGTAAAAGGATTATGGTACTTGCTCATCTTTAGAAGTTCAGGATTATGTACACAAAAGAGATGTTTCATCTTTCCAACGTCAATTCGTCGATTCCATGAAATACAATGTTCATAAACTTAGAGGAGTACACAAAAAAGATGTTTATACGTTTTCCAACGATCAATTCGAAAAAGTGGTAGAAGATATAAAAGTTGTCTGACAATCGACAATTTGGGATCGATACATGTAATCGCCAAAAACTTAGTGAGTCGTAGAATTACAGCACATAGAGATATCTTCGACATTTTGCAAAATCAATTTCGTAGCAACAAAGAGGTTGTCTTCATCTTGAGGATAATGCTGAAGATATGAGATACAAGATACATAAAGTCTTGAAATCGCAGAAGATTGATCCGATCGAGAAAAATAAAGCAATGAGCGGCGGTATAATCATTTGGTGATGAACAAAAGAGCTTAATCTTGTGGAGCCAAAAGCGTGCTTACTTGAAGATCATGAAAGGATGAAGCGAGGATGAAAAGTTATACGAGATAGTACAAAATCGACAATCTGTTATTCAGTTGAAGATATAAAGGAGAAAGATTGACAAGTGAATTGTGACCGAACGATATACTTCTTAATGATGAAATTTCAGCATCTTTGACGAGGTTGAGACAAATATTCTACAATGTCTCGAATACAATGACCGATACGATCCTTCATCGGCAGGACAAGAGACGCGAAACAAAAGCAATGGTGAAGACTTACTCTTTAACTCCACATCCGCTGACTTCGAACAAAAATCAAAACGCGCTATAATCATTTGATGGGTGATTAAAAAGCAAGCTTTCGCTCGATCAGGAGTTACAAAACTGTTTTAAACCGAATGCACGAGGAAAAGAGTTGGTTGACCAGTATGATCCGGATGAGAATATTACTGAACTGGCAAATGATGACATTGATTGCACAGTTAGAGATCCAAATCATGATATGGGATACGATAATGACGATGAAGATGCAGAGGTGGAAGAAGAAGAAGTGTTTTTGCCACCTAATATTTCTCAAACAAAGGGCCGCAAAAAATAATCTAGATTCAAGAGTGCACTCGAGAAAATCATTCCTTCTAAGACTACCGAAAATGTGCAATTTGTGGCTTTGAAACCGACCACGATAAGCAAAATCACTATCGAGTGCTAGGATTCTGAGCAAAAAAAATAGGCGTCGGTTGTATTAATCATTCTATGTTTTTTTTATTTTATGAAAATGAACATGTATATATGTCTTATTCCTCTTAATGTTATAATACTAGAATTGGTATAATCTGTATTTCTAATATTGATAATCACATTATTATTATTATAATAATACTTCACTACTTTTATAAATTCGATAAGTAAATTAATTTCACGAAATGACTTGAAAAATTATCATCATTACTTATTAGATTAATTGAACTAGTTTTATTAATAATAAAATCATTTCTTAATAATAAAATCATTGCTTAATATATAAAATCATTACTAATAATCATTGCTTAATAATAAAATTATTAATACTAATAATGCAAGATTTATAATGATCATTATTTATATTTTATTAAAGAATGATATTTATTTTAATATATTAATAATCTTTTTATTGATATTATTACAAAGATAAGAAAAAATATTAAAGAGGATAATAATTAATATAGATATTAACTTATTTCTATTTAGAAAAATCTAATTAATAATATAAATTTATTAATAATAATAAATCGTAATATAATAGTAATACAAGAATATAGATTTTGGGGGATGGTGAAGTTTTTCTATAAGGATATATCCTTGGTTGAACTTAGCAGCTAGGCAAGTGGTGCTCGGGTGGTCATATGACGATTGTATTAGTGCGTGAGGTCATGAGTTCGAATCAATTAAAGAACGACTAGTTGGAATATCGAATTATTTTTTTCCTCGGTAGAGTAAAATTATATCTACCGTAGGGTCTTTTTTATTATTTTATTTTATTTTAATTTCTTGAATCATATAACATATAATGGAGAAAAGAAGAAAAAAATAAATAAAAAAGATAAGGAATAAAGTATATACCTACGTAAGGTCTTTTTTATTATTTTATTTTATTTTAATTTCTTTGAGTCATAACATATAATGGAGAAAAGAAGAAAAAATAAATAAAAAAAGATAAGCCTCTAAGTCTATTTGTCACTTATGTACGTCTTTTTTATTATTTTATTTTATTTTAATTTCTTTGAGTCATAACATATAATGGAGAAAAGAAGAAAAAATAAATAAAAAGATAAGTTTAAGATGTTTATCTGCGGTATGGAAAAAAAAAAAGTAAAGTTTAAGACAAGCTCTCACCTACGGGGATTATTTTAATAATAAATATTCACTTTTATAACTATATCGACAAGTTAATATTCACTTAATAAAATAGAAATCAGACAGTAAATAATTAGGCACAACAACTGACGTAATTCCGGCTTATCAAATAGAAAAGTTAATCGTGACCATCTATTCAATTTATCAACGGTCCAAAAAAGGGTGTTCAGATAGTACTCATAAAGAACCGATTCTTTATGGAAGGGGCTATATATATATATATATATATATATATATATATATATATATATATATATATATATATCGATGGGATCAATATATACCCTTATCTTTTCACACGTCTTTACCCCCTTTTATGATGGTTTGGTTTATACAACTGTAAATCTATACTTTTAGCGATTTTGACAACATATAGCGTCACTAAAAGTATAGATTTACTGCCATTGATGATTTAATCAAACCGTCGCCTAAAGGGGAGAAATAACATGGTGAATAAGATAAGGAGTATGATTGATCTTATATATATATATATATATATATATATATATATATATTTCTTTATTTGTTAGACGACTTGTTCTTTAGCAGATTTCTATTTCAATATTATTCTGGCAATCGAAAAACAAAACTTTATCCTAAGGAAACGGGAAACGGGAAACGGGAAACGAAGTTTGTTTAAACAACTAGCAATTGAAAAAAAATGCAATTTGAGATATACCAAATTTGGGCCTAATCTACAAATTGAATATGCATAAAGAAACTTGGAGATCAGGCTGGGGGCAAGATATGGTGGGGGATAATGCAAGCAGTATAAACCCAAATGAGTACTAAGGAAATCTACCTCTAGCAAATTTAAATGTTTGAAGCAAAAACAATCAACAATATAACACTACAAAAAAAAAGCCTATATACGACTGCACTCGATCGCAGAGCTGATAGTGGTCGCACATTATATATCTAGTCGTTGGGTGGACTTAGGCGACGGAATTTTCAGCGTCCGCCAATATCAACCACTTCGTCTTTAAACTGAGTCACGTTGACTCAAGTCTTAGGAGTGACGCGACACTACGTGTTAGCGCGACCACCATTAGTGACCGCATCGGTCGCTAATACGCTAAAGCCTATTGCAGTCGGCTGATAGGTATTAGCGATCGCATGTTGTCGCTCATACTAAATTTTTTATAAAATGTATGTTTTGTGGATTTCTAAAAAAAAAGTTGTTATTTTGTACTTGCTTTTATATATATATATATATATATATATATATATATATATATATATATATATATATATATATATATATCCCAAAACACAAAAGTATATATAAACATTCATCCATGAAAACAAATAAACCAAAATAGTATAAACTATATAAACATAAACAAACCAACAAGAACCAAATGTGCTATATATAAATGTCATCCTTGTCTAACATACAATCGTAAAAGAATGAATACAAAATATGTTGATACTGGTATAACTTATGCAAAGCAAAGTGAGGGAAAACTCAAGTATTATTGAATGTAAAAGTAGTTATATATAGCCTTACAATAACAGAAAGCTAAACATAAAGTTAAACAATATAAATTATTTAAACAAAAGTAAAACTAAGTCTAACATAACAATATATATAAGTGATTAATTTGATTATAATAACTACTAAGATTACTTCGTCGCCATTTTAATGTTGTGGTGCTGCTGCCGCCACTACATCTGCTAACTCATCAGGACTCATAGACTGCAGATGTTCACCCAGTATACGAAGAAGATCACGATATTCTTAACAGATCGCTCTCACACAGTCAGCAAGAGTATGATAACTCGGATGACCCGATGACTGTGTAGACTAAGTAGCAAGTTGTCTGTGCCACTGATGATCGGTCGTTGTCGTTGTCATTTGACGTAGTTCTTATTCACAACAGATGTCATCTCCCACAATTCTTGATCTATCGACGACCATGGGGTGCTAGCAGGATAACGTTCATCCATTAAACTCTTAAAAGTGTCATGTTATCTGCAGTTTAAAAATTAAATAGTTAAAAATAAATATTTAAACTTAATAATGACGTAAAAATTGTAAACAACATATCAAAGGTATATATAGTAATTACTGCTATTTGGACAGCTAGCTTCAGACAAAGCATCGCGGGTGGCCACGTACATATGCATTCATCCAATGGTTAAGTTGAACTCGAGACTAAGCCTCTTACAAAAATCGGGATCTATACATATGTATATATATTAATCATATAGACAGAAGTACTAATACGTACCATAACTATAAATAAAAACAAAAACAAAACTTTGCAAAATACATACCCTGACAGCAAAATCCTGCAATTGTGATATAATGTCGCCCCTATAAGTGTCTTTTTTCTTGTTGCCTTTAGGTGCACTTGAGGTTCTGTTCAAGGAGACAGTCTTGCGTTTCTTCACCTAACTATTAGCCTTCCATTGCTCATACATCTCAGCCCATATATATGGGATGCGCGCATCACCAAGGGTTATGCTCGTGTATGTACTGCTCACCCTCTTCTGGATGGTCATTCTCAGCATTCTGCAGGGCCTTTTATATCGTTCTTTATTCAAATTATCTTTTGTTCGGACAACGCAATTTTGCTAAAAGTGTCTGTAAGATTGATGAGTGTGCGCCAAACCATCTATACCTTTCCTATAAATAAATTAAAATACAATAATATATTAACGGTGATAATATAATACAACACTACTATACAAAATTAATTAATTAATTATATACCTGAAATTCACATAATATTATTTTTTTTTTGGGTGGGGGTGGGGGTGGGGGTGGGGTGGTGGGTGGGGTGGGTGGGGGTTAATGGGTGTATACATAATCACATAATATTTTTTTGGTGGGGTGGGGGTGAAGGGGGGGGGTGGGTGGGGGGGGGGGGTGGGGTAAGGGTGTATATGTAAGACCCCAACTTATTATTAATGAAATTTAATTTTCTCTATTTATTATTTTGAAATAGTAAGGGTTGATTTGATTAATGTGGATAGTTATGGGTAAAATACGCAAATATTTAAAAATAAGCAAGTTGTTATAAAATATTCATTGTTGTCGGGGAATATTCGTTTGGTCGTGGAATATTTTTTTTTCTAGAATATTCGACGACTGACAGCCTTTTCTTTTATGTGGGCCCCATAACTTGAAAGCGATTGGATGAAGAAAGCGACAAATATAAGTTTTTAAAAATAACTACAGTAGTTATTACATAATAATCTTGTTAAAATACTTTAAATTGGTTAAAACACAAGAAGATACATGCAGTACGCACCAATTATTGATTAACTACGTAAGAAGACACTACTCAATAATGGTTACTGATAATTCTTATTCGTATTTTATTGATTTAATAATTCTTTGTGTTGATATTTTATATTCTTTGTTGGTTCGATAATTGTCATTACACAATTATTTTTATTATCGAAGCAATAATTCATATTATCTGAATAATATTATTAGATAACATTATTGGCAATGTCTAAAAGTTACATCTAAGGAGAGGTTTGGTCACCTAATTGCTGGCCAAGTAAGGAGAAATTCTTATTGGAAAGCCCCTCTTTCCAGCACTGGTTATCGATATTGTGATTCTGTAATATTATTTGTGAATAATTAATTATTGATTCATATGATGAGGAAAATATTGATTTTATGTGGATATAGATGGAGAAAATTTTAATGTGACAATTGTTGAAAATTGAAATTTTATCTTTTTACGATAAAATAATTTATTTAAATATATTATTATATTTTAATAATATAATAATGGTGATATTTTTACAACGAATGTGGGATATATGAGTATATCTGAGGAGGAAGAGTATTTTTGTTGCAATAAATGTTTAAAACATGTTAAACATGTAAATTGGACCCCATTTATTATTTGAAATTTGATTATAGCACGTAAAATCGCTTGGATTTATGGATTTCGGTCAATTTCTATTTGGAATTTGGAAAAATTTTTTCTTACGCAAAGTTGTAGAGAATTAAATTTCTTATAAAAATTGCGAGATTCAAATTTTCCACAAAAAACTATTTATTATGAATTATTGAAGTTCAAGCTCCAAAATAATTAATTTTTGAAGTTTTAAATATTTTTTTACAAAAACGTTTTTTGCATGTGTGAGGCATGTATTCAATTGTTGAATTTCAGATTCAAAGGTGTGCGTGAAGATTATATATATATATTAATATTTTAATAAATTTTTACTTTGGTGTTTCTAAGCATTTTCCTATAAATAGGGTGCTTGGGTTAGAATTGAAAATCACACCGTAAACTCAAGTTTTCTCTCTCTATATTATCGGCGTATTCTTGTGAGTATTTTGAGTATATTTTGAGTATTGCTATATCTGATTGCAAAGTTCAAGTCATGCTTTATATCAGGTGTTTCAATTTAAGTCTTGCTGTCTTTGTGAGGTAGTGGATATTATTTTTCTTTTCAGTAATGATATTATTTCTTCAATATCATTATCTTTGAAATATTGATCTGAAGTTTTTATCAAATTTGGAACTTTTGGTGTCTAGAGTTATCGTTCACGATCTGGCCTTTATTCACGATATATACGATAATTATTCACGAATCTTTATTCATCGAAAAATGAAAATTTTCCTTTTCGTCCCAAAATATCTATTGTGGATACTAGCTTTGATTGTATTCATGTTTTGATCATTCTTGAATTTTACACCACTATGATTATTTTTGAGGTATTTTGGACATTGATAAAATAAAGCACGAATCCTTAATCCTTAATCCTCATCGGTTTGTTTCCTTTGGATTCGCTTTTAAAAAATATGTTTCATCATCCTCGGTCTTAAATGATGATATTATTGAATATCTTTGGCTGTAGTGCAAAGATGAATGATTTTTTCGATGAATATCTTTGGCGTAGTGCAAAGAGATGAGCGGTGTTTAGATGAACATGATTAATGATGAATATCTTTGGCTCAGTAGTGCAAAGATGAATATTTGATTCGGATGTATATTGATTGATGTTGACAGGATAAAAGATGAGCGATGAACTTTTAAATTCATATGTAGAAGATAGTAGTTTGCATTCTCTACTTAACTCTTCTAATGAATTATTATTTCATTGCGAATATTGATTTAAAACTTGTTGCCTATTGTATTCTATTAGATTTTTCCTGTTGAAGACTAACGATAATTTGTTATATATTATCTTAGTCATAATATTCTTTTCTTGGGCTAGTTGAGCTCACCCTTTTCTTGTTGTTCCATTTTTTTTTTCTCGGGAGGCGAGAATGTATGAAAGTCTGCAATGGGTATGGAATGAAGGTTAAAGAGAGTTGTTTAGTAGTCCCTCACCATTTTTGTAAAATAATGTATCAATAATTATGATGGGGATTTATTTGCGTGGATGATATTGTACAGATGGCAATATCTCGTATTTAAACTCACGATTTTATATGTTGTAATAATAAAGTTGTAGTTGTTTACGCATCATATATTGATAACTTTCAGAATGGGTGATGTATACCTATTTTGGGGCGTCACATTATACATAATCACATAATATTATTTTTTGGAGGGTGGGTGGGGGTAAGAGGTGTATACATAATCACATAATATTATTTTTTTTGGGTGGCGGGGTGGGATGGGGGGTGGGGTGGTGGTAAGGGTGTATACATAATCACATAATATTATTTTGTGGGGTGGGAGGGGGGCGGAGTGGGGTGGGGTGGTGGTAAAGGGTGTGTACATAATCACATAATATTATTTTGGGAGTGGGAGGAGAGGGGTGGGGTGGAGTGGGGTGGGGTGGGGTGGGGTCGAGGTGGGTGGGTGGGTGGGTGGGGGTAAGGGTTGTTGTATACATAATCACATTATATTTTTTTTTGGTGGGGTGGGGGTAGGTGGGATGGGTGAGGTGGGTGTGTGGCGTGGCGTGGGGTAAGGTGGGGGTGGGTGGTTGAGCTTCTTGAATATGTAAATATGGATGAAAAAAACTTTTGATTTGGATTTGGAATAAAATATGGGTTGAAAAATGGTTAACCGGGTTGGAACTATATTTCTTTTTAAAAATATGGTTCCAAACTTTAACCAACTAAAATAAATAAAAACAGTTAACCAACCCATTTGGTTCCAGTTAATATGAGTTGACTCGATAATTAACCAACTATATTGTCAGATCTAACGTACACAAACTCGTACATACGTATATAAATTTGCATTCAAGCATTAGTTGTGAGGATGACCGGGCGGCGGCGGCTTGGACGGCGGGGGTGGTCTGTCCTACGGCCGATGTCCCTTTTCTCCCTCTTCTTTTTTTTTCTTTTTTCCTTTTTTTCTTCTTTTTCTTTTCTGTCCGACTGTCTGGTTCTTGATGAGAGACCGCTTTTCGCAACCGCATGCAGTCATTGATATGTAAATATGTGGTTGTATCGCTGTTATGATCTGGTCGCAATAAGTCTTCTCGTCTCACTTTTGTGCATGCCAAATTTATGGAGGCAAATGTTATCAGCGACCGATCAACAACCACAAATAAAATCAATAATGACTAAATTAACATGTGATCGCTAATAATCGGTCGTTGTTACTAGTATTAGCAACCAAACATTGGGTTCGTAGAAAATCTTTGTCGTTGTTCATCCTTTTTCTTATAGTGTAGATATCATACGGCAACACGTTTTCAAACTATTTTTAGAAAAAAGACAAGTGACAAAGTTTGAAATCATGGTAATTAATAGACAAGTACTGATTGAAATAACCAAATAAGTATAATTTGATTAATTGATCTCATTTTTGTTTGTACCGTAACATGCTATTTCAACACTTGATTCTGTAAAAATTGATATGTATTATAAATTTAGGGAATTATTAAATTCACAATTTTTTTGTTATTTCTACAACAAAAGTGTCGCTGTAGATGTATAGCAACAGTAAAAACCATCACTATAAGATCTATAACGATACTTTTGTTGTGAAAATAACATTTTCTGGTGTGGATTTAACAATTTCTTAAATTTAATATTAGAATAGCATCTATCATGAAAATACTTTATAACAATTCGTATATGATGCCCCATCCACAAAAAAAAATCATGTGCCTGCCGCTGCTTGGCGTAGAAGTTGTCTACAAGCAAATATTTATTAAAAAGATTTAATAATATAAAAAGCATGTACCATGCAGATTAACTAGACTTGAGATCTAGTATCCTAGATTGATAAGGAATACAAAATTTGGAAACCTGGTTACATTTTACTGGTTTCTGGTAACAAGGAATTTCCAGACAAACCAGTTGTAGACCACTGAATGACATTATAGATTAATATTCTAACTTATGGACTAACTTGATTTGCAAGAGATCTATCTGAAAGATGCTCTAATCAAGGCTTATGGTTTCTAATTATCCCAGTAATTTCTTAGCTGTGACATATGCAGAAGGAGTTCATCCCTGCCCAAACCAGTGGCACTGCTGGTCATGATCCATGGAGGATGTATCTTGTAATTCTGTCTGATCAGCTCTTGGAAACTCTTGATGTTCTCGTCAGGTCTTTTTCCTTTGCCACCTTTCATTTTGTCACATTTTGTGAACACAACCGTCATTGCTATCTGAAAGGTGTGGCGGAAATGTAAAACATCATGAGAGTATATCAAACTTTTACCTCAAAGGTCTAGTGATGAACTAATGGGTATTTGAAGATAACAAAAGTAACAAGTAACATACATTGTTTCGGCCAAGCCAATTAGCACAGTCGAGGTCAATCTTTTGAGGTGGTACACTGGCATCTACTAGCAGTAGAACTGCAACCAAAGTTTCTCTATTTAAAAAGTACCCTTTGGTGAATGAAGACCAATCCATTCTAGCCGATTCTGGGGCATTAGCAAATCTGTAAACACAATGACAGATATAGAACTCAATATACGCCTATGCACCGAATTTGATATTTGATTGAAGATATTTCATGATAATATAACATTACATACAGTTACGCGCAAAACAAATGAGACACATAGTAGCAGCGTACAAGGGCAAATTAAAATTTACCTTCCAGAAAAAAACTGTAAACAACCATACAACTAACAGTTCAATCACAGGTTCTGACAACTACTAGCACCACCAGCAGCACTTTCATAGTTCTCATATATTGCAGATTAGAAAATAAAATTAGACAATATGAAATAAAATTCATATTTCATAACAGAAGCCTATCTCTTCAGCACAATGTTTTCATGAGAACTAGATTTCAGAGCCATTGTAACTAAGGTCAGGACTAATGATACTACAACCCAGCAACAGCATAACAGAAACCCCTATCTGTAACATGACTTAGTCCGTAAGGTTCCAAAAGCTTTTAAAAATGAAGCAAACAAATGGATTTTTTGAAAATAAAATAAGGAAGTGATGTTACTCGGGAAAAACAATGAGCCCCCAAGGGAAAATTGAGAAAATGGAAAAAGTACAAAGCCCTCACTGGAGTAAAGTTAGCCAGTCCCTATGAATATCAGAAATAGGTATCCTCATAAAAGCCCAAAAAAGATTAAGTCCACAGGGACGTAAAAAAGTCACATTATCCCATAGGATAGGAATTTGGGAATGCAACCTAGATAAAAAACTAAATTTGAGAATGGAAGGCCTACAAAAGGCATGAAAAGGGTAATCACAAACAGACCTCTAACAGTTCACTTGGATATAAATTATAAGCCCAGCAGCAACTTTTCACAAATATAAATGAAAATCACTAGTCTGTGATCCTTCAAAGATACAAGTGGTAGTGATGGGGACGGGGATTTTGGGACGAAGGATAATTATCAAATATGATTCTCAAACAAAACTCAATCAATTCTAATAATTCAATGTATCAAAATAATAAAGTAAATCAATATTTATAATACTCCTAGACAACTTTCCTAACCTAAATTGGACTCTAATAAGATAACTACAAATTAAAGAAACTAATTAAAATACAACTTCTAATTCATGGACTTCCAAAGCCTTTTATATCATTCTGATCAGCTTTCACGGACTCGTCCTACATCAGTTAGACCAGCAAAACTTAAAAAACCTAACATCATAATGTAAAAGGTTGACATCTACGATACAAAGAATCAAGCTTACTATAAAGGAAGCCTTCTACTTAAGCGATTAGAATATATTGGCTCAAGACATGTCTACATGCGTTCTTTGACATTAAGTTTCTGAGATAACACGGAGGTGTAAAATGTACTGAGCATTGCATCTCTCTCTAATGAGTGAGCATTGGTTCTTATTGGAGGAGTCCAAATTCCGTTCCACAAGCACAAAGTGACTTATTTCAAACAACATAGCATCCAAAATTGCATCGTTTCAAAACCTGATTAGCTTAGTAAATTATAAAAAGTTGCACAAAGGAATTTTCTAGAAAATACCCCATTGGAAATTACTTCAAAAATGCCAACCCTATCCAAATATACACACAGAAACCTCAAACAATCAATTCCGTCACTTCAAACTTCTCAGCAAAAGCATAAACAATAATCTAACAATAAAGCCATTGGCTTGTGTGGGTTTGCAATTGGCTAATTACACTTTATACGGATTGATGAAAACAAACAAAGAAGTATAAACATACAGAAATGAGGAAAAATATATGAAGCAGTCATGATCTTAGTAAAATTAAGGCTCACCCATAACCAGGCAAATCCACAAGGTGCCAATTTCTGTTCACCAAGAAATGATTAATAAGCTGAGTCTTCCCTGCAATCATTATTAACTCGTATAAAGTAAAAATTCAAAACCCCCATATTCAATTCATATTCAGAAGCACAAAAAAAACCTGGTTTTTTAGAAGTGAGGGCGACTTCTTTCTTTCGAACCAGGGAATTAATCAGAGAAGACTTGCCAACATTGGAGCGACCAAGCATAGCAAACTCTGGCCGCCCATCCTTTGGGCAGTCCTTGGGCCGAATGCTACTCCCGACGAATTCGACTTGCTTAATTTTTGAGTCACCGGCGTAGGGCCCAATCGCAATGTTCGAACCCGGTAGTACCATGTCTTCTGTGACCTCATCTGGGTCCAGTCCGGGAGGAACGAACAGGACGGTCCTCACGAATTTGGCGGTATCGGAGATTGCCGGTTTAGGAGTTTTAGTTACAGAGACATTCTGAGTGGAACGAGGTATGGGGTTTTGAGGAGCAGAGTAGGAGAGAGAGTTTCGGAAAGGGAGAGAATGAAAGGAAGGAGAAGTAGTACTTCTTTGAAATGGTGAAACAAGCGATGAAAGTTGGAGAGATGAGAGGCGAGTACGAGCTGCCGGAAACATCGTTCAGGGTTCAAAATATTTGTTGATAATCATTACATTTATTGGTAAATTCTGTAAAAAAATAAAAACTATACCAATAAAACTTTCTTTTACTATTTTATTTATCACTTTTGGTGTTGGAATGAATAAGAGCAAAAAAAAAAATTCAATATATATATATATATATATATATAATTTGTGGTTATGTCTTTTGTTCCTTTTCCACTTTTTGTGATAAGTCAATTTTTTAAGAGTTTTAATTCTGTCCATGTCGGAAATTAATTTTGTCCGATAAATAATAAGATTTGAGGTCAATATCTTTAGTTTTCTAAGTCTAACAAGAGAAGAAAACATATGATAATTTCTTTTTTTTTATCGGTTAAATTTTTCTTTTGGAATTTAACAATAATTTTGTGTGTAGGTTTTAAAACGGATAAAGGGAGAGAAAAAGAATGAATGAATGAATGAAGTGTTTTGTCTATGTAATTTCAAAAAAATATAGGAGCAAAAAATATAGCAAATTTTAGTATTCCAATTAAGTGTTTTTTTTTCTTTATTCAAAAATGGACTTGTTTAGATGAAAAATACAATGAAATAAATAAATATATAAGAATTCTAAAATTATCTTCTACTTATAAACCTAACAAATGTTAATAGAAAGCAAGATTTTAAAACCCGGACCGCCGGTCGAACTGGTAAAAATCAAAACCAGTCCACCCAACGGTCCGATTTGGACCATTAAACTAGTTTTAATTGAAAACCGCTAAGAATCGGTGAACTGGCAGTCCAACCAGTTGACCCAGTAAACCGATGACCAGTTCACGGGTTTGACCGGTTAGCTCCTTGAAGCCTAACATTAAAAAAAATAAATTAATACTGAATATGTATTTGGAGTTGGGGTTTTGGGAGGAGATGATGACTTAGAAATTGGAAGTGAGGAGATTTGGAACGAAGGGTGGCATCTTGGATGATGAAGCGGGGCTTTTTCGACTGGAAGATGACCCGTGTTATAAGGATTTCCAATAGGATGATGAAGAGGACAGTGAAGACGACGATGATTATTTGACGAGTGATATATTTCTGCTTGCTTTGGTGGTGGATGCATTATTTTGTTGACATGGTTGCGGTGGTGAACGGTGGTCGGCTATGTGTGCTAGGATAGGAAGGGGAAAGAGCTGTAAGAGGTGGAGGATGGTGTAGCGAACTGTAGATGACTCATTCAGTCAAAATATGAATAGAGTAAGGGATGTTTGTGTTAGCATGATAAACATTGTTGGGCCCTCCATCTAACAACTTAAGCTTTTAGATGAGTTGGTTACTTAACAATGTTTATCATGCTAATTGTTTGTTTTGGTCTGAATGACTGAATCGGTCAGCCATTAAGGTGTTGTTTGTTTACCTCTTAAGATGTCTTAATAGACCACCTCTTATTCGCTAAGAGGATAAATGTTGTTTGTTTATTTTTGTTACCTCTGAATACCTCTAAATGGTTGAGATAAAAAATCAAATCTAAATTATTCACACATGTCTCTTAATGACTTTGTTATTTTTTAGACACAAATACCCTCTTCAATATTATCAATTTTCAATATTACCATACCACCACCACCAGATCAAATCTTCAATATCACCATACCACCATGTCAGATCTGCATGGGGAGGCGAGGAGGGGAGGGGAGGGGGAGGGGGGGGGGGGGGAGGAGGAGGATGGAGGAGGTGGGTGGGGAAGGGGAGGAAGGAGGGGGGGTGAGGAGGGAGGAGGAGGAGGAGGAGGAGGAGGAGGAGGTGGGGTGGGTGGGGTGGGGGGGAGAAGAAGAGGGAGGGAGGGGGAGGAGGGAGGGTGTGGGGCGGATGGGGAAAGAAGAAGAAAAAAAAAAAAATAAGAAGGGAGAAGAGAACTGAGAAGGGGCAAAGAGAAAGAGAAAAAAGAAAGGTTAAAATAGTAAAAATATGTTATTCAGACATTTTAAAAAAATAATTATCAAACAATATTTTTTCATTCAGTTATAATTCTATTCAGATACTCTATATTATTCAGATGTCTAAACTATTCAGATCATAACAACTAATTTTATCAAACACAACCTAAGTGCGTTTGTTTTGGGAAAAAAATGGTGTGAATGGTTGAATCGGTTAGTCATCCAGACGATTTGGGCTGAATGATTTAGTGTCATTTTTTTTTGCTGAATGGGTTGAATGAGGGCTTATTGAGTTTTTTTTTATAATATTAACTATATTAAGTAATATTAAATACATTTATAACAATTTTAAATTTTTTAGAGGGGTAAAATAATAAAAATATGTGATAAAAGTCCTTATTACTATTTTGGGTAGTCCCATGTTAAATGTTCACTTTCTTTTAATAACCAAACTTTTATACATTTTTTTTTCTATTATACCCGTAACATTAAATATCTCATATTTTTCTTATTCTAATTCCCTCTCCATATTTAATAAGTATGAATAGATAATATTTTGAATTGAATAGCTAGAAAGTCACTATCTCACCTACATTGAAAATAATTAATGACATATTATTATATGCAATTTTGTTATTTCATTCTTCTTCTTAATATGCGTGAAAAATTCACCAGGACTTTTATACTGGGAGGGAGGGAGTAACAATTTATTTATTTATTTAATTATTTATTATTTTTTACATATTAATAATGTCATTGAATCAATAAAGTTTGACCTTTGATTGGACCATTAATCCATCTACTCAATACTTTTCCATGGACGGTCTCAGTTTGAAAACCATGATAAAAAGGTAGAGTATATCATAAATTTGGAAGGCCTCATTTAAGTTTTTAAAAATTTCAAATTCATATTATTTTTGTCTTCTCAATTTCTGTGTCATTACAAGCCTATTTGGGAATGACTTATAAGTTATTTTAGGTTGTGATTTATAAGTAAAAGAGTTCGACTGATAATGACTTATAAGTCAGAAATTAAGTTAAAAACAAGTCATGAAGGTGTTCGACTGACAATGACTTATAAGTTAAAATAAAATGTAAAGATTACTAAAAAAGACATTATAAAAAGATCCATTGATTTAATATCATATCGAATATTATTATTGGCAAACAACTTATTGGTGAACAACTTATTATTTAAACAATTTATTGGTGAATAACTTATTATTTAAGCGGTTTATTGATAAACAACTTATTATTTAAGCAGATTATTAGTAACCAACTTATAAGTAAACAACATATTATTTAAACGAATTTTATTGGTAAACAACTTATTATTAGTAAACATCTTATATGTAAATAACTTATTATTTAAACAACTTATTAGTGAACAACTTATTATTTAAATAAAATTTCATTGTTAAACAACTTATGATTTAAGCAAATTTTATTAGTAAAAGCGACTTATTGGTAAACAACTTATTATTTAAACAACTTATTGGTAAACAACTTATTATTTAAATAGCTTATTAGTAAACAATTTATTGGTAAACAACTTATTATTTAAAAAAATTTTATTGGTAAACAACTTATTATTTAAAAACTTATTAGTAAACAACTTATTGGAAAACAACTTATTATTGGTAAATAACTTATTGTTTAAACAACTTATTTATAAATAACTTATTATTTAAGAAGCTTATCGGCGAACAACTTATTATTTACACAACTTATTGGTAAACAACTTATTATTTAAACAACTTACAGCTTATTAGTAAACAACTTATTATTTAAACAGCTTATTGGTAAACAACTTATTATTTAAAGAACTTATTATTGGTAAATAGTGTAATTCTATGTATGTGCACACCTAGAGGGGGGGTGAATAGGTGTTTAATCTAAAAGTGATAAACGCTGAAAACTTTTTGAAATTTTCTACTACGGAGTTTAATTCGCATACTACACTGCTTCTCGCTTTTAGTGTCTGTTCTTCGTTTATGATTATCGATGACTAGACTGCCTCGCTTTAAGTGTCCGGATTAGTGGCGTGAATAACAAAAAAAGTGCGAACGTGAATGACGAAGTTAAAGAGATAAACAAAAGTAAAAATTACACCAAGATTTTTATGTGGTTCAGCCCCTATCCTCTACCTAGTGGCGTAATCCACGTCCAATCCCAACTAGGATTGGAGACACTTTTTATTAAACTTAATATTCAATTAAATACAATAAAAAGAACTCCCTGTTACAAAGAAGTTTTCCACTAATGGACACCTCTGCCCCCTTTGCACTTCTGCAACCTTTCTTACCACTGAGACCTTTGCACCTCTGCAACCTTGAAACCTCTCTTTGAATAGACCCTATCCACTACTGGATCGATCAAGCCAAACAAGCTTTGAACTTTGAATATGATATAAGAAATTACAATAGACTTCTTATTTTTCAGCCACAAAAAATTATAGACGATCTGATGAATAATTTGAAATAAACAATGAAAGCTCTCAATATGATTCTTCTCTCGTATAGCAACGTGAATTAGCTTTCAGATCCCGCTTCGCTTAGCCGTGAAAATAAGACTATATATAAAGAGAGACCCAACGACTATAAAATAATTGTGTAATAAATCAGATGATTTAAATCCCATAACAAGAAATCAGATGATTTAAATCCCATAATATTAACTACAATATTGACCAACGGTTATGAACAAGAGATGGAATAGGAAACGCATATCAAAGTTAGTATACCCCATGATATTAGCAATTAAAGAGTCCAACAGATTTGGTAAATCAAGGATATGCTTTCGAGCCAAACTAAAACACTTTAAATAAAGGAACAAGGAGAAGATAAGATGAGACCCACCAACTTTAAACAACTTCAGTAAGACTCATTTCTCAATTAGAATACAAAGTACCACTAACAGTTATGGGTCCCACTAAGCAAGAGTATATCCTTAAATAAATTTATAGTACCCACTTAAATACTCAGATAATAGATGAAGGAAATTTGAGCAATTTGGAATAACATATATAAACCCATCTAATAATATTTGATAGCATTAAAAATTATAAATACCAATATTCCTTAATAAACTCAAATTCAAATCATCCTTAATAAACTCCAAATCAAATCTTCCTTAATTTTAAAACATTCCAACTTACCAACGGAAGGAAATCAACAAGTGTTCATGTAATAACCATAACACATGCATATTAATAATAATATTATAACAAACCATGAACCATGCACATGTCTAATATACTTAAATTAGTCATCATTCAAAACATCATAAATTCAAAAACCAACAAATAGCTTATTATCTAAAGAACTTATTTGTAAATAATTTATTATTTAAATAGCTTATTGGTGAACAACTTATTATTTAAAGCAGGTTTATTGGTAAATAACTTATTATTTAAACAACTTATTAGTAAACAACTTATTATTTAAACAATTTATTAGTAAACAACTTATTATTTAAACAACTTATTTCTATTGATAAACAACTTATTATTGATAAAAAAAACTTGTTATTTAAACATCTTATTGGTAAACGGCTCATTGTCCATCACTGAGCATGGAAACCAATAATCTTTTTGACGTTTTCTTTCAAATCCAACTGTATAGATAATGAAAACATAAAAAAATAAAAGACATTGTCAAATGGAACATCTGGGAACCAATTAGATGATAAAAAGAAATCCAAATTAGAATAACAAAAAAGATTATCAATATAACCAATATATTGAGGATTTTAACAAAATTGAATCTAAACAAGTGCTCCTCATGCCACTTCCGGAAAGCAAGAGAGACTGCATTGCATGAGAAAAATAAACTATTAGAGATTATAAACTATATATGACACCTATCAAATGCTCCTCATTCCGCACAACTCCTATTCTTTGATTGGTTTCCAAGACATGGTTTACAAATTACTTGTAAAACTCGTATGAACTTGAATACTATGCTAGCAAAATATATTTGGATTGGCATTGTGAATCTATTATGAGACAGTAATATGAATCTATATACTTGGATTGTCAAGTTTTTTGAATTGCCCCAGTAATATGAATTAGCCCATCACATACACCAAAAGCATACATAACAACCATACATGATGATTTTTTTATATAAAAAAAGTAGTAGTCCACAGCAGGTGTTACACAATGGCTACAACCAATAAATACGGGCAAAACTAATGATTTAGCCACTGTAATACACCACTGAACTTTTAATTTTTTAAATTATCCCATAGAATTAATTATTATTTTAAAATTGAATCATTTTGTTAACTATGACTCACGACTATTAAATTATTTCAGTTATTATCTGATGTGACTGTGAAAAAGAAAAGGAAAATAAAAATAAAAATGATATCGCTGGATTAGTCAACAACCAAGCAAGTGGGGAATAGACTCATCAATTGTAGCACTAGCAGACCAAAGTTCGGCGATGGATCATAGAAAGGTAACCCACTGGAAGACCAATCACCACATGAGAGCCCAAACCAGCAAATCACGACCAAACCAACGCAACACAACTCCGAGCAAGGGACCTTCTGCCTGAACATTGACAAAACCACCAAAGATGCCGAGAAGCCAAATCCGATCAGCCAGATCCATAAACCAACGAGACCAGCTACCCACACCTAGATGCAAACACCTTCAAATCAGATCCAAAATGGGTGGGCCGATTAAAGATAGAAAAGCTGAAATCCTCAATCGTCTTCCCATCAAATCCCTAATTCGCTTCTGATGCGTTTGCAAGCCATGATGCTCCCTTTTTTCAAGCCCTAGCTTCATCAAATCGCACCTAATCCACATTTCTCAAAACCCCCAAAACGACTCGCTCGTCGTCCACAGCCACTTCGATGACATAATCACCATCTTCCACATTGATTCAATCGAACCTCTTTAACTCTGACCATCCATTTCCCCGAAACCTTCTTCAAATTAAATGGAGCTAGTTGGTTCGATTAATGGCTTAATTTGTCTCTGTGATCCCTCGCATGAATTTATAATTGTTTTGTGGAATCCGGCTACCCGAATGTGCAAATCAATTCCATTTCTGATAAAGTTTTTGTGGGATTTGGTTTCGATTCCAAGGTAAATGATTTTAGGGTTGTCTATATGTTGTCTAGGTTTTATGTATACTCGTGTAATGAGCTAGCTTTTAATGAGAGTGATTTTTTTATTTTTACTTTAAGTTTTTTTTTATTTTTTTGCCACATGTAATATTTTTTATTTTTTTATTTTTTTTCCAGAGCCACGTAGATAAAATGTTAACGTCTGCCTAATTTTTTTAACGGAGTGACCTAATTTGAAAATAATAATTAGTTCAATGGGGTAATTTAAAAAAAATTAAAAGTTCAGTGGTGTATTAAATAAAACTTGCCAACTACAGTGGCTAAATAATTAGTTTTGTCAATAAATATGCGCGTGAAAAAAGTAAGATATAAAGATAGTATGAAAAAGAATAAACTAAGAAAGCTAAGTTACCGAGATGAGAAAATATACCAGGCCTGCCCTTGCCTTCGAAATGCATCTGTTTTCGACCCATACTTCATACAAGCCCTTTTTACACAATGTAGTCTCACTAAAGATTCAACAACAGACGCTGAGGTACACATATAATACTAGCAACACAAATAAGATTTCTTAGGTCATATTCACTCCAAAGAAGTAGAAGGTATCACAGGAGGAGGTTGTAGTACAGTACTGTCAAGACTATTTATAAGAAAATTGGACTATAAAATTTTAATTCTAATAGCACTAAAGTCGAGCCATTAAATTAATTTAACGTCAATCGCAATGTATAATTTAGAAGGCTCTGGAGCTAAGAGTGAGCTTTTCTGCCTGTTCTACTAATGCTTTTATTACTTTCGAATGACAATGCCCTTGCTCATGATCAAGAAAGAATACTTGTATAAATTAAAGTACTCTTATAGGACTTCTTATGGTGATCAAAATCCAAGTTATTCTAGCACAATACCAATGACAAACATAGTTTCATGCTAAAAAATTTAAAATAGAACAACCACTACTTGGGAGATGTTCAATAGATTATGTAGAATGAGGATTCGTATATAACTGGATGCCATCAAGCAAGTTCATCGATGAAATCATCATGACCGCATCCTGACTAAAGTTTATCTCCAATCTCCAACGCTTAGGAGCAACCATAACATAAAAAACTATTTTTAGCAAAGTTAGTAATCATGGTGTACGCATTTGACATTTATGTATAATAGATGACTCAAGCCAGATCAACAAAAAGGAAAAAACAGTTGTCATATAACACAAATTGGATAAAAATTTGTTCTTTACCTCAATTACTCTGCCTACTATAATATCACCAATCTCAGACTTATACCTATAGTATCATTAACCTCACTAGTATGTTTTGAAATGTAAGCAATTCTTCAAAAATTTGAAGGCAATTGAATTGCAAATACTTTGCCCTCAAAGAACGAACATAAACAAGCTTATTTACACACTCAACCACTGCACAAACAGTTGTAATCAAATCCCCATCCAAATCAGTTGTCTCATGTCCCCTCTATCAGTCTAATCAAAGTTAATAAGATGTATCAAATAATAATGTTTACCATCACAAGATCCTAACTATGAAGTTACTACATATATACAACAATTCATTCAATCAATCAATCAAACATTTGAACCACATAAATTAACAACAAACAGAATTGAATTGAATCGAAACCTACATGATCTGAAACTACAGTCAAAACTTAAAAGGTAAAGAAGAAGAAAAACCACATGCCAAAGATTCAAACATAACATAATACACACACACACACACATATATATATATATATATATATATCAAATATTTGGTATAGGGTTTGGTACCTGACAACAATCGAAATAGTAGCGGCAATGGAAGTAGAATGAGTAGCAGGAGTAACAGCCACATAGCGAAGGAGGGAGAAACTAAGAAATTGACGGATCGAGCTCAGAGAGAGGCAGAGCAAAACAGATCAGATGAGAGAGCAGTTGCGAAGAAATTAGAGGGTAAAAATGTAATTTATCAAGATAGAGAAAGGGCAAAATAATAATTATATTTGGTCAAAAATAACTTATTAAGATTACTTATAAATCATTTTATTTTAAGTTATAAATGGTTAATTATTATTTTTGATTTATAAGTCAAAAAATAAGTCATACCCAAACACTGGTGGTGTTTGATTGCATCTTAATGCATCTTAATAGTCCACCTCTTAATACATTTTAACCGTTAATATTTTTTGTATTAAGAGATCCTCTGAATAGTTCAAACTCATATTTATATCTTAATACAAATATGTGGGCTCTTAAGAGACATTAAGAGGTTGACTGTTAAGATGCATTAAGATGCAATCAAGTACACTAAACAGTAAAAATCTACTTATAAGTTGGTCTGTCGAACTTATAAGTAGCTCCCGAACCGGCCATGAACTCAACAGTAGTACAGTAAAACCTCTATTTATGAATAGACTTGGGACCAAACTATTTGTATTCTAATTGAGAGGTTATTACTAAATAGAGATATTGGTACAAAATATTATTCGAACACCCAAAAATATTCACTTTAACAAAAATATCAATAAGAACTCTCTAATAATTATTATTCAAAAAATATTCATGCAAATATAACATATTATAATTTAGAGGTTATTCTTATTTATAACTTACTCAAATTGGGACCAATTTTTTTTATAATATTGTAGAGGTTATTATTATATAGAGTATTGGTAAATAGCTCTACAAGTAAACGAACAAATAAAGCAAAGTCTCGACGCCGGCGATTTGAGATTTATATATTACATGATGTAAGCGTTTATGTATACACCATCCACCTTCTACCCTACCCACCCCACCTACCCACCCTTTATATCCATTTAATATTAAGCGTTTATGTATACACCACCCACCCTCTACCCTACCCACCCCTTATATCCGTCTCTATAATATATATTAATTTTATTTTTTAAAAATTTTATTTAAAAGTCAAAACATTTTAAAATGATTAATATAATTAATATAGTTTTTAATCATAACTATATGGTTCAAACCCACATAACTAAAATTAAAAATGATTAATATAATTTTAATTCTTAAATGAAACCATAACCGTATTTTAAAAATTAAAACCAACTCATAACCGTATTTTAAGGCGTTTAATTTCATCTATCTCTAGATTCAAATTCACAATAATGTCATGGTTTGCTCGAACTATCGCCAACACTCTCAATCTCGAAGAACAAGGCAATAACATCAATGAAACCGGCAGTAAAAACAACACCGGTGCACAGAAAAACAATGATTCATCACCACTTTCACCTAGCCGTGGCATCAAAGAAGATCTCTCAGAGCTCACCAAAACCGTAACCCGCCAGTTATTGGGCGTCGCCTCATTTCTCGCTCCTCCGCCTTCCTCCTCCGATTCGAACACGTCCACTGGTCCATACGATCCCGAAGAATCCGACCCAGCGAGGATTCCTGGAATTCGCAGCGACTTTGTGGATATTGGAGGGAGGTTCAAGACTGGGATCTCGAAGCTGTCTAATAATATGGCGGCGGTGTCGGAGATTACTACGAAGATGGCTTCCAATTTTCTTCAATTGGGATCCGACGAGGAGAGAGGTTATTACAATTTTTCGGCGAGAGGTGCTGCTGTCGGTGTTACCGATGACGTGGTGGCTTTCGTCAGGGATATTGCTATGCATCCGGGGACTTGGTTGGATTTTCCTGTAATTCACAATGAAGACGATGAAGGTAACCATTTTTTTTCTTTTTTGATAAAAAATAAAATAAAATCTGATTTTTGATTAGAAAAGTCCTTGCTCGACTTATTAGAGTTTGCTGCTGACGGTTTTGCTTAATTATAACAGTTAAAGCTGAAAATTTTCCTTCTTCTTTTCTTCTTGGTTTATGATAGTGGATTTTGTATATTTAAAACGAGCGAAAGTATTGTATTGTAATACTGTTCGATTTTCAGTTATCATTTGGATTTATCTGAATATAAGTTAATTAATGAGTAACTGGAATCAATAACACCAAAAATATGGGGGCTGGGAATTCTTTTGTTATTGGTGTGTATAATTTTAGGGTGATTTTGTATAGATATCAAACTACCGGGCTACTTAGCTATAACTCATTGGTATCTAGAATGATTGAAGGACAAAATATGATAATTTTTCTTCAATAAAGCCCAAGTGAAAGAATTCATCTTTTACTTAATAAGAAGGGTGCTGTATATATATATATATATATATATATATATATATATATATATATATATTTGTATACCTAGAGATTTAGTGAGTATAAATTAAAATCTGGATTCCTTTTTAGGTCTGATAAAATATGTTTATCCTAACTGACCTGATTGCATATCTCGATTTTGTCTATGATTTTTTTCCAACTGCTTTTTTCTGTCTGTAAGGAGTAAATAAGATACTATATTATTGCTAGATACAGATTCTTAAACGTACTTTGTGCGACTTCAAACCATCAAAATTGATTCCATTGCATTATAGTCAATTACTCAACCCAGTGGCGGAACCAGAACGTTTTTAAAAGGGTGTCAAAATATATCAGTAAAAAAAATTATTTATTGATGCTTGGAGTGCTTCTTTCAGCTGTACAACTGAGAGGATGCAACTGTATCCTGTGACTCTACATAGTTTGAAAACGTCTCAAAATTTTGGTCAATATCAAAATTTATGTAGTAATATTATTTTTTTATTTCATGTAGAAATACGTGAGATGGATTCATGTAGAAATATTATTTTTTATATGAAAATATCAATTTTCTATAGAACAAAGAAAATTAATCAAGAAAGAAATCAACAAAGGGGAGTCTCTCGAAATAAATTAATGATGTTTAAAAATATAAAATGTTTGTAGAAAATAATTTGGTAAATAAAGAACTTGGTTTTTGTTATCATTCTTCAACCTCAAGTAGCGACCTAGATTTGATTAAGTTTTAAGTTCTCATTTAAATTTCATTGTAAAATAAAATTTATTCTATTTTTTAATTTATGGAGCGCATGTAAAAATTTATATATATATATATATATATTGACTATTAATATATAGCCTATGGAGAATTTTGGTGGGGGGTCATATGACCCCCCTGGCCCCCCTTGGTTCCGCCCATGACTCAACCCCCAGCCTTCCCCCACTCCACTAAAACAAAAAATGAATCAATTCCCTTGTCTGTTTGTTCATCGAGATTGTAACCTTATCGTCACCATGACCTGAGAAGCATAGAATGTGGGTTTATTATACACTCGTGATAAATGAAGCAGGTTCCCATGTGCCTGTCAATGTGGTACTGATATGTAAAACATGCAACTTTGAATATCCTAATGTTTTCTCCCTTTTCACTCCAGGTTTCGACATGTCTGATACACAGCAAGAGCATGCGCTGGCTGTTGAGCTGCTTGTGCCAAGATTGGCTGCTCTCAGGATGGAACTTTGCCCAGGTTATATGAGTGAGGCTTGCTTCTGGAAGATTTATTTTATTCTTTTGCATTCTAGACTTGACCAACATGATGCTGAAGTTATATCAACACCCCAGGTGAGTTGGTTTGGCACAGCGTAGAAGTAGTTAATATTTATTTGTTTTAAAGTTTTTTTCCTTACGAAGCTTTGACAAGATCTCTTGTACTCTTACCATACCATGGCTGTAGGAGATGGGACTTATCCACAAGATTGGTACGTGAACCTTTTAGAATGTTATCCCTGTTAAGAGCTAGATGACTACATTTGATGTGGTTGGGTTGTATTTCATACACATAAGAATAATTGGAGACATTTTACTTTTAGTAAGCATCTCAAACCTAGGTGAAGAGAAAATCACTTCAGCTTCAGTAGAAATCCCCTTCAGTCCTGTATATTGATTCTGGTAGCACACAAAAATTCAATGAAGTGGTTTATTAACACTCATTGCATACATTGATTAGTAATCTATCTTTTTCCATGGGTGGAAAAAAAAATGGTAGGCTGGTAGCTTCTCCGCTGTGTGCCCTTGTTTATTGTAGTAACTTAACATATGTAAGGAGTAGCTTTTGACTCTCAACCAACACTCCAACCGACATTGACCGTAGAGAAATTTAGCTGGGAGTTGTATTGTTGACCTCTTGCTTAGAACAACTCTTTTACTACATTGCTGGAACTCATTGATCTACTCTTATTTTATCTTTAAGATTTATTAACTTCTTTTGTATTATCAGAAAAAATATGATAAATTTTCTTGACCACTTAGGGAGGATGATCTTGAACTTCAGTTTCACTTCCTGGGATTAGTTAGTCTTGTTATTTGTGGGTGAGTATCAGTTGACTAAAGAATTATAGAACGGAACTAAGATACTAGATAATGTTTACTTTCTCAATTGAGTAAATGTCGTATGAGATTTAATGGTGAAGGAAAATTATATGGAACAAAGTTTTGGTGCTATTTTAGTTATTTACATTTCCTATAATAATAGCTATTCCTGTATTCTGTTGGCAAACTTTTGGTCAAGTTTATTTGGTGAAGGTTATATTTATAATCCTACTTTGTATCAAGATAAGATGCTCTAATTGTGATTATTATCAGATTTTTTTGGGACCCTCCTCTCTCTCTCTCCTCCAATTATTGTAGTCCCTGCTGTGTGCTTTCAGTACTTATGCTGTTATGACCTTTTTGTGAGAGAAGTAGTGTAATCTTTAGTTGTCTCTTTGTTCACGTACCCTTGTCTTATGATTTATCCTGAACTTTCTTGTTTTGGTGGGAATCCTCTCTTGGATGAGTTACTGTTTGGAAGTTTTTTTCTAGATGTTGCCATAAAAGATGAAGCTAGCTTTCCGTGTATTTTGTTCAAGTTACGGAATTTTAAGTTAAGAGCACTTATGGTACATTTGAGAATAAGACTCGTAAGAGTCAATTAGATGATGGTATTGAGTGCTCATCTTGAATTCTGACTGGATATTTTATTCAAAATTTTAAACATGGTCTTGGAATACCATAACTAGAGATAGTGTATTTCATTTATTTCTTTGTTCCCTGTTTTTCCTTTAGACAGTGGGAGGGAATGGAATTGGTTTGAGAGATGCATTTTCAACAAAAATAAGATTTATGATGTTGAGTTTGCTTTTCTTTTGAGCCAAGGAGGAATTAGGGGCCCTTCTTTTTGGACTTCCTTGATGATTTATGACTTTAGGTAGTTTTTGTCTTCCTTCACGAAAGTGTGTATAATCTGTTTTTGGGCTTTTGGTGAGTACTGAGAGGATATTCCATTTGGTTTAGCTTTATTTGAAGGTTCAGTCAGATTTTTAAAAGGTTTCAGCCCCCTTGGTGGCTGTTCAAAATAATTAGATTACTTTTATATATACATATATGTATATATATTGTAATGAATTTAGCCTACTTATAGATGGGGAACCTCCTTGTCTCCCCTAGTTAAGGAGTGGAACTACATATGGCCAAAGGGGGGCCCAATGATGAAGATGGCTGCTGGATTTTTCTGGACAGTAGGGTAGGTGGCTGAGCAATGAGCTATATGGGGTTGTGATTTGGGGATAAAATCTGGTTTAGGGATGGTATTTGAGGGAATTTGAATAGATTGAGAGAGAGAGAGAGAGGAAGTAGAAGATAGATACTGAGCATTGCACCAACACTGTGTTTGTGAGTTTTGAAAAGGGTAGAAAAGAAAGGATTTGGGGAGATTTTAGTTGTCCCCCACCCCCCCAAAAAAAAAATAAAATTAAAATTCATGTTTGTGAGTTTTCTTTATGGGGAGAGAAATGGGTGGAAAAAAACTCCCACTTTTTCTCAAAAACTTTCCATCCAAAATTGGGAAGATTTGGGTGGAAAGTAACTTGGCCATTTGATTTTTTCTTTATTACTCTTATACCCTTGAAATAACAAAAATCAAATTTTAATTCCTTCAATGTCCACTTTCTCTCTTCAACACATGAACACAAGGGAGGGAAGTTATTATCACTCTCCCTCCATTTCTCTTCCTTTTTCATCACCTCACTTTCCATCCAAACTCACAAACACAGTTTTGGGGTTCCATAGGCAGTGCACCTAGGTTTCCATAGTCATTGCATCTAGGGTTCCATAGGCATTACAACTTTTCACCATGCTTACAAGTGTTTATTATGTAATTTGACCAGTAGAACACAAAGAAGTGCAGAGTTTTCTTCTATTGCAAAAGTTTTCTAGCGTAGAGTTATATCCTTGTATATAGTCTTACAAAAAGGTGGTACCTTAATAAGAGGAAGGACAAGAGGTTCACTTGAATCTTGATTCAAAACTTGTTGCAATATGTGGAAGTGAGAAGAGAGATGGGCCTAGGAAGGAAAAATTCCTGCCAAGGTGGGAGGAACCATAAGTGCAAAGAGAAAAAAAAGAGAGAGATGGGCTGTGGAAGAAGAGTTTCTCTCCTTTGTGATGGGAGGAACTTATTTTAGATTAATGTTACTGTTTTTGAATATTCATTTCTTTTAATTTAAATTATGCACTTAAAGTGAACTTGTAGATTATTTCTTCTAGTATGTTACACTAAATATTATTTCTCCTAAAATAAAATGAGAATTTAGATTATGGAAGCCAGAACCTTGTTGACACACAACAAGAGCCGAACTGAGGCCAATCCAGAACAAGACTGGTCAAGCAAGGGCTCACGAGATAAAGAAAGTCTTTCTGTGCCATCCACTGCTCAATCAGAATCTGTGCTTATTGAGACATCTCCTCTCGAATCAGTCACTTTCCCTCTAGCAGGTTTTTTGAAACTGAGAAGCACCCTGTTTTAGGTAGTGAAATTCAAATTGTTGACAAGTCTGTCATTGAAGAAGGGAATGTGAACCAGAACATAGATCAAAATGTTTGTTCCAGTTCCCTATCTAATGTTATTGAAAAGAAGGATGAAGATGATGCCGATGATTGGTTGAAGGAAGAAGGTTCAGAAATAGTTGGTTCAACTGGTAACACAATCCGTATTGATAATGATGAGGATGTATCATTCAGTGATCTTGAAGAGGATGACGGAGATGTTCCCACAAGTTACAAGAAAGTAACTTATTACTCCGATTCTTCAACAAAAGACTCACGTGATTGGATTCAGTTAAGGAGAAGCTCTGCTGACTCAACTAAGGATATCAATTCTGTCATTATTAATCATGTTGGATCCAAGCAAGTAAGTACCCATAACCCTGAGAGTAAGGAATCCATTGATTGGCTTGATGTTGATGACATTGAAGCTTTATAAATTTGGTTTATGTACTTTTTCTAGGCTCCTACTGTGAATAGTTTGGTTACAGTTTTTTAAGTCTCAAGGCTTCAGAACTTTAGAAACTGGATGTTTGTACATAAACCAACCTCATATGAGCAAGATGTATCAGTGAATATTGGTAAAATTACTTTGAAGTCCCAATGTGGCATGCGTTCGACTGGATTATTGAGTTGGAGATTTGTCCTCGTATAGGCATAATTTGCAAGATTAGTGGATTCTGTCACTATTAATGTATCTTTAGCTTGGATTCTTTTTAAGATGGTGAAACTTACAAGTGTAAAACAAAGCATTGAAATATGTTTATTGAAGACCTGGAAACGGTAGCCTTGAAACTGATTCAATTCTAGATGTTTTTCTTTAATAGCCAAATTTGAAGCATCCTAATAGTTGAGAAAAAAATAAGCTGATTTGCTATAATATTCGGATTTTCTTCTTAACATAAAAAAGAAGAAGAGAGAATTTAAGAGGCTAGACTGCATCGATTATGCAGTAAAGTTTTAATACTCTTAGAGCATTTCTAGCGCACAAAGATGTTTAGGTACTTTAGAGCTTAACCGTATCATGTTACTCCCTTCGTGCTTAATATAACAGCATTTCTAACAACCTTTTTAACATACTCAAATAAGTGAGTTATATATATAAAAAAAAAATCTCCAATAGCCTATTTCAACCTTAGTTATTAAATCTGCAACCTCATTCTCTCTTTAAATTTGCAACTAATTAAGATTGTAAAATAAACAAACAGTTTGGGCTCGATTCGTACCCACTCGACTAAAAATTCGTTTCAAACTCGACTCGAAATATAAATGAGTCAAATATGACTACATTTTAAAGTTTGATAAATTAAATTACTCGAACCTCTTCAAATTATAATTTTCTATTGATACTCGGATCATATTCGTTGAAAAAGTTCAAACCGCTTACAAACTCGATTCGAGAATCGCTGCTCGATTTCCTATATGGCTAAATGTGAGTCTCAATCAAACGTTATTTTATACTCAATAAATTTTGTGAACCAAATCTGAGCAACTCAATACTCGGATCGACTCAATTCGTTTACACCCTTATCTGCAACCGCATTCTTTCTCTCAAAACATTTATGAAAGGCTAAAAACATTTATTTTGCTTGATGGGTTTGATGTAGAACTCATTGAATTGAAGAGATTAATGAGGCACAAAATATGAAAGTAGCAAATAATGGTCTTCAAATTGCCACGTAGGTCAACAAACTTCAATTTGAAGAGTTTTTTTTGCTACTACTGCTCTTAAGTAGTTTTAGAGTTGTACACAAATATTTAATAATGATTGTATAGCATTAAATATAATATCAATTATTTATATTGTCCTTGTATTGGAAAAAAAATGTTATTTATTGGATAAAAAATAGTGAAAGAACCAAAATTATATTTAATACTTGTATAATATTAGAAACTAAGTTACTTGAAATTCTCGAACGAGACGGAGGTAGTACCTCTTATAAAAAAAACTTCTTATTTCCTGTCAATTACAGTTTGGGTTCTTGAAATGCTTAATTCAGAGTTTACACCCAATCAACAATAGAATATTTTGTCCAAATAATGTGTCAGTTTAGAGTAATCAAAAATAGGGCCTATTTTGCGTTCATTGATAAATAAAATACATTTTTTAGTTCTATCACTAACCAGAGGGTCGAACTTTCTAATTACAAGAATTCGATTCGAAAAGAGCATAAACTATAACAAATAAGATCATGTTTGTTTGCAAAGATTATAATCTCAACACTATTAATATTCTTAAGATTAAATAATTCTAGTAACATGTTTGTTTTTTATGAATTATTCATGGGATTACTTAAAATAATCTCATGTTTTGTTTGTCTTTTCCATGATTAATTAAAGAATTGGATAAAAAAATATTGTTTGAACTATTATACTCTTACCAATAATAACATATTTTAAACTATGATTTAAACTTGTCTATACATCAAAAAATGATGAACCATTAATTTTAAAGTTTTAAACATTGATGAAATAAGTTTAGTGAGTTCAAAGTGTTTCACCATGCTCTTCCGGTATGAAATATTTGATAATCAAATTATCATAAATTAGCATATAAATTAATTAAAAATAAATAGTGCAAAATACATGATGTAGAATATTAAAATTTTATTAGAAATTACCAAAATTAAAATTAGAAGAAAGATTAAGATTATCTATTTTACTAGACTGCCAAAAAAATTTAAACTCAAAATTTATACGAATTCATGTAATTTATGTCAATAAAAATGTTTTAAATTAATTTTTAATTCCAAATTCCAAATGATAGGAATTATAATACCAGGATTAATAGTTCCAAACTCAAATTTAAAAAGTCTTATCCCAAGTGTAATTCTTACAAACAAACATAACCTTAGTATATAGGGATTGGATATCAAAAACATTAATTAAATATATCTTCTAAAGGATGACTTAAGGTAAGTTATTTTGTCTTTTGATGACAATGAGTACATAAAGGGTAAATATATCGTATTCATCATTTTATGGGGTCACTAAGGATAAACTTAGGAATTTTTTACTTTTGTTCCTCTATTATATTTTTTAATTTGTGTGGAAAATATTCTTTGGAGGGGGAGGACAGAAGGAGTAATATTTTTTTCTTTTAGTTATGTTAAGCATTCTTAGTTATTAATGTAACGTCTTTTCGGTGAGGGAGAGGATTGGTAAGCCTGTTTTACTTGTGTTTGAAATTTGAAACTTCTGCACTTCAAATTTCCCGTTGTTCATAGACTTGATCTGGAAGTCATTTATTCCTGTACTATTAATTCCCAATGTAGGACTTGTTCTGTTGGTGATTTTTTTTTTTACAACAAAATTCACTTGCACAATAAAAGATATACTAAGGATAGTAATTGCAATTTAAATCAAATAGGAGTATTATTAGCTGAGATATCCAGTCCGCCCTAGGAACACCTTTTTTAGGCAGTTGGAAATACTTGCTAGAGTATGGTTGAGTCACTTCCGCGCGCGCGCCCGCCCGCCCGACCATATAGTTTTCTCCCATGAACAGGAAGGTACCGAAATATTTGTCATATATTTTGTAAAAGAATTGAGCTAGCTAGGTAGATATTTACAATAGTCTATTAACAACAAACTATTCAGACAATTATTACTTCTTTAACTTTTTTATACGACTGAAAAACTATAGAAGCGACAAATTCAGAAAGTATAGCAGCTATGTATTTAGGACTTAATGGGTCTGAAATTACTCGAAAGTCGCTCAAGCTGTGACCACAATAAGCATCCTATTGAGAATCTTGGCCTCTCTTCTACATCGCTACTTTTGCTTCTGCCTGTGCTTGTGCTTCTGCTTATGCTTGTTCTTGCTGAAGTTTGAGGAGCTCTGGTAGATGATTCATTAACAACTAGAATACTACCTCCGATTTCTTTCCTCACTGCCTCCACTGTATCTGAGTTGACATTGTATCCCCAAGTGTCTGTAACATAGAACGACCCAATTGCTCTTTCACCACGTGTTCCAAGCTCGGCCCTCACTATAGACAGTCCATTCTCCCTAAACACTCTTGTAACATCCGAGAGCAATCCCAACCTGTTTTGAGTGTTGACATCTAGCCTCAGTCCCTGTACATAATCAAGTATAAAATCTCAGTACCATGTACCTTGAATAATGATTATTAGATCACCTATATATATATATATATATACATACATATATATTTATATGTATGTATATATATAACCAGGCATTACATGTAGGTATTAGTTATTTTGGTATAATTAGTAAAAGTTTTCTGATACTAACATGGGAGACTCTCCTTTCTACTGCTGCAGTCAAGCATTTGGTTAGTATAAACCTTTCATTCTCGGTATTCAGGGTGCATCCGTCCTTCTGGCGGATGTAATACTCCTATCGATATATTTCATGCATGTAACCAGAAAATTATCACCAATAGTTGAGTAAAAAGATTTGAATGACCTGAATTAGAAATTAGTTGTTACCTGAATAGCAATGGAACCCTGAGAACTCATGGCTGCATGGAACACCACATATTGCATGTCTGTAAGAACACACACTGTATCAAACAGTAGCTTGGGCCGGTCTCTGCTCCTCACCGTAACTATAGAGTAATCCTTTTCTTCACAGTTCTCTATTGTTACTTTGGTCCCGTTATTTCCATCCCTGCATCTTCCATGTGACCTTCCCGGCCAATATTGATCTACACCATTAGTACAAGAAAGGGATTAATCGTAGTCTCTATTGTCTGCCATTAGCTGATGAAGCCTCCGTTCCGTGTGGGTCAGGCTTGGTGTAGGGACTGCCAACCTCACGCTCCGGCGCTCCCCGTCACAGTGATGAGCTTCCACCACGTTCTCTAGCTGGGCCTGTATGCGGGCCAATCTGCATGGGTCTGTGATGGGCATGCTGTTGGATTCATCTTCCATGTAGAGGATGCATGCTACCCGGGTGTTGTGGGTCCACGCCAGTGCAGCGGACACGTTGCATCCCAACTCAGCTAGGGCAGCTGATATTTCTGACATCAACCCGGGTCGGTCTGTCCCCATCATCTCTAGGGAAGTTCGATCAGTTGAGACATGCCGTGGTCTCACGTCTCGGCCAATACTTGTTTGCATCTCTATCTTTCCCTTTCTACTTGCACATATTGCCTGTAAAATTAATTATTACGATATTATTAGATATATATATATATATATATATATATATATATATATATATATATATATAGAGAGAGAGAGAGAGAGAGAGAGGGTAATGCGTGTGTGCATGAGAGGGAGAGAGAGAGCAACCTGCTGTATGTAATGTATAAGGCCGTCGTCAGTAATTTTGTTCCCAAGTTGGTCGGTCACGTGAAAGACTGGCCAACAAGCAATCAAAACAAACAAACCCACATGAATATATATATATATATATATATATATATATATATATATAACCAGCCAGTCAGCTAAGAGAAATAGTTGTGGGCGAGTCTTATAAAGCGCTCAAATTAAAGTTAAGTACTGCATTTATTCTTAATTAATGAGTAATTGAATTATTAAAAATTATATAGATTATTAATTTGATAGAAAGTAAAGGAAGGGTAGAAGCAGTAGGTAGTAGCCAGTAGGAGATGAAAGAAAGAATTAATAGTAGTTAATAGTGGGTATTAATTAAGAAAGCAACTAATTAACACCAACTCACCATCCATGAACCAGCCTCCATCAGAAGAAATATAAGATTTGGAGATAACAAGATCAAGATCCGTTAGAACTTCAACCATATCCAGCAATATCCCGTGCTTATTTGCGCTATCAACCTTTTTAACCAAAAAAGTGAATTAAATACAACTAATTATATATATAAGATTAAGAGAGACTCGTGAGTATGATGTAGATACACGTGTAAAGGTTTCTTTCTCAGTGCGCAGATCAATTTAGTAAGCTATTTATTTTGACCATGAGTGATTCTGGGGCGACCGTGTATGGTGGGGACCGAAATTCGCGACCAGTTCAATTTTTTTTTTTTTTAAACTGTCTCCCAAATAATTTATAAGATTTATTAGATATCCAAATGACATATTTTTTATATGTATTCAAATAACATCCAAAACATTTTTTTCTGTAAAAATTCCAATTTCAATAAATCTTATAAATTATTTGGGAGACAATTTAAAAAAAAATAAATTTAGACCGATCGCTAATTCCGGTTCCCATACACGGTCCCCTAAGACTTTTTCACCGAATATATATGCCAAATGCTAAAGCCTAAAGGTGGCTAGATAATTAATTATCCCAAATCTTTGAATCAATTTGAATGCAACTTAACTAGATCACATTCACATCTATTAATTCCCTAGCTACTATATCATAATTAATGAAGGATTAAAATAATATTTAAAACTCTTTCCAAAAATGAGTCAATTTTATTTAAATTCTTCTGACACAGAATTTTAAAAAAATTTAGCTACAAATGGACAATGCCTACTAAAAGAAAATTGAATTATATATATATATATATATATATATATATATATATATATATATATAAACTACGTACATTTATGAAACCAATTAGTATATATCACCATCAACAAGGCTAATATATATAATAAGGCAGTTTCTTATTTAAATGCCTATCCAGGAAGGTTTATGGTAACTAATTAGTAATTACCTTGACAAGGGTGCAGTCTTGGCAGGTGTCATTGTCGATACAAACCCTGCAAAACCACAAACCAAACACAATATTTGTCTATACATATAAATAGATACAGCACTGAATCATACGTAAAAGAAATGTGATCGAATTCGATCAGTCTATAATGGAGTGTGTGTGTGTTTGTTTGTCTATATATATATATATATATATATATATATATATATATTATATAACACAGGCACCTTGGAGGATGTATCCTTTCGAGGAGTGATTCAAACTCAGGATCAAAATAAGGCCTATAACTATAACTCATCTCCATCGATCATCTAATGAGAGCTTAACTTTAAGAATTTGCTTCAATCTGAAAAGGAAAAATAGAAAAATAAATAAAAACAGATGAAATTAATTATATATATATGTTGTGTCAGTATATATATATATTCCTTGCTTTATTTCTAACTTCTGAAATTTAATTAATGTACGTTTTATCAAGTTTTATTTAAATTGTGATCATAAGTTAGCCACATCTTAATTTTACAACTCAAAGATAACTCGGTTTGAATTTTGAAAAAACAAGTTAAATTCTAAGTAGAACAAAATACGGAAACCAGAAAAGTCGCGTAATTAGTAGCACAAAAGGAAGGAAAAAATTCTAGCCTATTCATCATATACTTGTATGATTAAGCCATAAGAGAGCGATATGATCATATAGAAGATAATAAAAGTCAAATAATTAATAATAACAATAATAATCTAAACATGACGATACATATATATATATATATATATATATATATATTAGGTTACCTGAAGGATCAAATTAACGCGCTGAGACTTTAAAGACTAGTTAATACGACGATGATACTGGTCTATATGTATATATTTAATCAGAGGAATTTAATTCATTAATATTTCCTCAATCAAGATTGAATGAGAATTAATAGAATAGTTGAGATATATATATACGTACATACATGCAGATATATATTGTATAGATGAAGTAACTAGTATATATATGGTGAATTTAATTACCTCGTATCTGTTATTTGATGGACAAAAACGAAAATCACATGAAAAGCTAGCGGAGGAGGAAGAGAGAGAAGATGGTTATTAATTCCTCCTATTGATTTGGGCTTTGGTACGTGGAGAGGAGGAGGAGGAGATTACTTTCCTTAGCTACTCGATCTCTAGAGACACAAATTAGTGGGAAGCCCGGGAAATTATACACACACTTGGAAACAGTCAATATATATATATATATATACTCGATCGATCGTTTCTTTTGGATCCCTCCCCAGCTTGGGAACCGACTCTATGTTGGTTTTGGTTTTGTTGAGAAACTCCGCTTTTATGCCTTCTCTTTCTTTTTCTCAATCCTCTTTTTATTTTATTTTTTTTATTTTGTGAGAGTATATAAGGGCGGAAGGAATTAAGATCCAAGTGTATTTTTTTTATAGCATTTGGATAGCAAACAAACTTTCTTTAACACTATTTATTTAACTTACAAATGTACTAATAAATTTATAATTATATGGGAAAATAAAAATAATTCAACATTATGTCATCTCTTTCTTTTTCTCTCAATTTTTAGGGTGCAAGGGCGGAAGAAACGAAGTCTCTGGGCAGTCGCGGTTAAAGTTGGCAAAAAAGGAGGAGAAGCTTGGCCGTGAATTTTTGTCTTCCATTTTCGGAAGGAAAATGCCACGTGGCACATCAATATAAGACCCAAGTGCGGCGGCAGGTAGTGCCAACACGTAAGAAGTTGTTAGGGATGGATAGTATGGCTCCAAATCAATTTCGGGATGCAACTCAGTCAATGGTCAAAGTTACGTTAAGTTAGGGGTAGGGGGTTGAGTTTTTTAACAGTGGGCCATATCAAAAAAGAGGAGTACTGTAATAGTTTTTCCAAAGATATTGGATTTAGGTAGGCAATACTTTGAGATCTATGGTATGGTAATTGGTATGGGCCTGTCTATCTGACCCCACTCATTACTACGGACAAGGCCGCGGCCCGCGTGTAAAAGAAAGAGAGCCAGAGAGCGAGATAAAGTTGGATAGGACAGAGTAAGTAATTAAATTTGAACTGAAATTGCACTAAAAATCGTACGAACCGCACTAACGATTTTGGCGTATGCGGCGGTTTTAAGTGGGTTGAATAACCAAATTTACGGTTTCAGTTTGGTTACTAGCCAAAACCGCATGCATAAAACCAAAAATGCACCATGTGTGTATGTATGTATTGTCTCTAATAAATTCTAAAGTTACTTTTCACTTGAACACGTTCAGAGAAAATCTCAGTCTTGCATTGCCATTTTTTCACAAATTGAAAAAAGATGGTTAGAGGTTATAGAGTCAAAAATTAAGCATTTGAGTTTTGAAAATTCAGATTTGTTTGATGCGTTACTGGAGGTGCTTATAGCTAAGGGGCCAAATTCGTTGGTTTGAGCACTTGATGCATTGGTTAAGGTCTATGCTATAGTAGTAGTAGTCTAATAAATTATTTTTCAAATTAGGTACAGTTAGAATTATATTCTATAAGTCCTCTCTGCAATATATAAGATAGAATTTCATTCTATCTTCAGTATATACTTTTAATTTTTGGATAACTAGATAAACCTTTTTACTTGTTATATCGAATATATGGTCTCCGTTGTTTTATATATAGCGTATGTTTTAGTTTTAAAGCATCATTCCTTTATTATAAACTAAAATTATTTTATGTGTCTCACCATCGTTTCTATGATTTGATGGTGAATTTGACATATTTTGGCGAGAAAGAGCTTTGTTTACGCTTGATATAAATTCATTATCATTCGACATCATTACTAAGTTAATTGCTCGATGTGAGCTCTAAGTTAAATTCTATTGAAGGATTAGACTTTTTTTGTAAGGCCCCAACTTTTTATAAATAAAGATTTAATTTCTCTAATTATTATTTTGCAATAGTAAATGGTTGATTTGATTAATGTGGTTAGTTATGGGTAAAATGCGCAAATATTTTAAATAAGCAAGTGGTTATAAAATATTCATTGTTGTCGGGTAATATTCGTTTGGTCGTGGAATATTCATTGTCGGGGAATATTAGATGCACAGCACGCTTGAAAATAATATGGGCCCCATAACTGAAAGCGATTGGATGAAGAAACAGCAAGTATAAGTTGTTTACAAATAACGACGTAGTTATTACAATTAACATTGTTGAATACCCAGTGGTTAAAAACACGATGTCACGTGTTGTTGTGCAGACAAGAAGACACGGTATTGCACCAATTATTGATTCTTACGTAAGAATGCATTACTCAATAATTGTTACGATAATTATTGTTCAAGATTTTATTTTATTGATTCAATAATTCTTTGCGTTGATATTTTATATATTCTTTGTTGTTTCAATAATTGTCACTACACAATATTTTCCATTATCGAAAGTAATAATTCATATTATCCGAATAATATTATTAAAAAATATTATTGGCAATGTCTAGAAAGTTCGGCATCAAGGAGAGGTTTGGTCACCTAATCGCACGCCAAGAAGGAGAAATTCTTATCGAAAGCCCTCTTTCACAGGAACTACAGTCACAAGATCTTTGTGATTCTCGTAATATTATTTGTGAATAATTAATTATTGATTTATATGATGAGAAAATATTAATTTTATGTGGATATAGATGGAGAAATTTTTTAAAGTGACAATTGTTAAAAATTGATATTTTATCTTTTTCGATAAAATAATATTTTATTATATTATTATAATAGAATAGTGATGATATTTTTACAATGAATGTGGGATATATGAATATATGAGGAGAAAGAGTATTTTTGTTGCATTAAATGATTAACACATGTTTTTGTGTGTCGTTTGGACCTCATTTCTTGATTGAAATTTGATTATACTTTAAAAAAATCGTCCGTATGTGGATTTCGGTCAATTTCTGTTTGGAATTTGGAAAAACTTTCTTCTACAAAGTTGTAGAGAATTGAATTTCCTATAAAAATTCGCAAGATTTGAATTTTCTGATAAAAGGGCTATTTATTATGAATTATTGAAGTTCGAAGTTCTGAAATAATTGATTTTTGAAAGTTTTAATTATTTATATCAACAAAAACATTTTTGGTGGGCTCATTTTGTTGTTAAACATGTGGGATTCCAGCATTCAAAGGTTGGCGTAGGTATATATATATATAATATATTATTATTATATTAAATTTTTTGCTTTGATGTTCTAAGCAATTTTCTATAAATAGGGTGCTTAGGTTAGAATTGAAAAACACACCAGAAACTAAAGTTTTCTCTCTCTTTCTCTCTCTATAATATTGAACATATTTTGTGAGTATTTTAGTACTTTGAGTATTCTTTATCACGGTCTGCAAGTTCTTTCAACACTATATCCAAAGATTCCAGGTGTAAAATCTTGTTTTGCAAGGTAAGGGATATTATTTTTTTAAAAAATGATATTATTTCCTCAATATCATTATGCCAAAATATTGGTTAGAACTTTTTATCAAATTTAGAACTTTTTCATATGTGGGGTTACTTATTCATAGAGTTCTTATTCACGAGTTCTTATTCATAATTCTACTATTCACGAGTAGTTTATTCACGAAGCATGATAATATTTTTTGTGAAATTTCTATCTTTTAGTGTCGGAGTTACTATTCACGTATACAACACTATTTACGAATATGACACTATTCACAAAAAAATTAAATTTTCGTTTTTCGTCCAAAATATCTATTATGGATACTAGCTTTGATTGTATCTATGTTTTGATCATTCTTGAATTTTACTCCACTCTGATTATTTATGAAGTATTTTTGAACTTGAATTGTGTAAAGTACGAATCCTTTATATTTGTTCTTTTGTTTCACTGGATTCGTTTTCTTTAAAATATTTTTCATCATCCTCAATCCTAAATGATGTTATAACTGAATATCTTTGGCCTGTAGTGCAAAGATGAACAGGTGTTTAGATGAACATGATTAATGGTAAATATCTTTTTTCAGTAGTAAAAGATGAATATTTGATTTATGATGTATATTGATTGATGTTACATGGATAAAATATCGATGATGGACTTTTAAATTTATAGATGATAGTAGATTTCATTCTCTACTTAACTCTTCTAATGAATTGTTGTTTCACTGCAGATTGTTGATCTAAAAACTTGTTGTCTATTGTATTCTATCGATTTTTTCCCCTGTTAAAGACTAAGGATAATTTCTTTGCATACATTATTTTAGTCATAATATTCTTTTTCGGCTAGTTGAGCTCACCCTTTTCCTTTTGTTCCATTTTTCTTCTCGGGAGATGAGAATATAATGAACTCAATGGGGTGTGGAGTAATGGTTCAAGACAAATTTTTAGTAGTCCTCACTATTTTGTAAAATAGTGTATCAATAATTGTAATGAGGACTTATTTGAGTATGGATATTATGCAGATGACAATATTTGTATTTAAACTCATGATTTATGTGTTGTCGTATTTTGCACGACAATTATATTAATGAAGTTGTAGTTGTTTCTGTACCATGTATTTGGCGACTCAGAATGGGTTGATTGAATTGGACCTATTTTGGGGGCGTCACATTTTTGTTGTTTCAATTGATTTTAGAACCGAAACCGCACCGCACAGTTTAAAACCGCACCGCACTAATCACAAGTGGTTTCGTGTGCGGTTTTAGATTTATCAAACCACACATATGTGATTTCAAATGCTGTTTAGACTTCAAACAGCACCATGGTCACCCCTAAAATTGGATGTTAAAACTTAATAAAACCTCATGAGATAATTTAACCAAAAATTCAAAAATTTCTCCTCATTGATTTTAGAGTTAAATGTTCTTACCTCTCCATCCAAATTAGAAATATATATATTTAAATATAATTTTTTAAAACAAAATGATTTCTCAAAATATACGCGTAGCATTAGTGAAAAATGTAGTGTTGACATGCTAATATTTCATAATATATTTTTATATAAAATAATGATATGTTAATTAGATATTTCATATCATTTTATTGTCCAAATATAAAAATATATCTTTAATTATGAGATGACTAAAATATTTATCTTTAATTTTAAAACAAAAACAGTAAAATTTTAAGTAAATTTTGAATATCCCTTTTTTTAAGACATCAATTTAGTTGGTTTGAAGTAAATGATGATCAATTAAATATTACCCTCTCCGTTTCAAAATTTAAGATATAAATTGACTTTTAAAGTCAAACGACAGGATATTAAATTTTAAAATTGGTATGACTCAGTAAAAATTTAACTAGAATGAAATAAATTTTATAATTAATAGCTCTTGTTATATATTATACAATTATAATAATTGTATCAACTAAAATTAAATAAATTTATATTAATTTGAAATTTAATGTGTCAACATTTGACTTCAAAAGTGAAATTATATTTTTAATTTTAGAACTTAGGGAATAGTTATTTTTATTTTTAGATAATTGGGTATGCCATATTCTTGTAGCAAGGAAGGCAGATGCCCTTGATCCTAAGGGAAAGCATGTTAAAATTTTCATTTGATCTGGTGAGTTATGCTATATGTCAAGAATAATAACAAGTAATGTCGAAAAAAATAATTATTTTACACAATAATAATAATAATAATAATAATAATAATAATAATAATAATAATAATAATAATGCCCAACAATCATGTTCTATTTAACGTAATTATAATTTTCATCAGCGAAACATGGTTTACACTCAAATTTCTCAATTTTAAGAGGAATTTGCATCATGGTAAACGTAAAGTGTTAACTCTTATTTTATAAAAGCAATTGCAATTAAAAAGTAACTTTCATTATTATTATTTTCTGTACTTTTTATTTTAATTTTAGCCAGAATCATTTTCTTGTTTGTATTTTCAGGAAAAGGAACAACCTGCGTGGGACGTTCATAACAATTTTATGAAAGTCCGTATAATTCGATCACTTTCACAAGATCCCACGTAACCGAATATATATATACTCTCTCTCATCTTGTAGAAGTACGTGCATTCGCACAAGCCTAGCTTTTTCAGTTTTTCTTATATTCCTTTGATCTGCAACTGCATCCCTTTCCTTCTCTCTCCTCAGGTTCGTTTAAACTAACGTATATATATATATCCGTGTGAATATGTTTAGATTTTAATTATGTATGTACTTATGTGGATCGGATGATTCAGTCATTAGAATCTTGAATTTTCAGTTACAAGAATTGAAACCCCAAAAGATTGGATTTTTTTTAGAAAGATTTGGATGTGTTCAATTGTGCGTGCTATGGATTTACTACTTAAAAGAAGGTTTTTGATTTCACCCAAAAAAGAAACAAGTGGGTTTGCGTATAGGGCTTATCACTTACCTTCTGTGGTTAAAAAGAGGAAAAGGTTGTTTTCCTCTGAATTAAGGTTCTATATAATGGGGCTGCTTTTCTGGATAAATCTACTTATCCTCAAAGAACTCGTACTCGTCAAATTCGAACATAGGCTGTCCAGCCGCTTCAAGTCTTGTTTGAGTTCTAATAAAAAGTTTTTTTAAAAAAAGAAGAAGAGTATTTGTAAAATTTACAAATAATACGGACGTAATTTTGTTCCATGTTACCCTACACATAATAATTGGTTAAGTTAGTAGCGATGGTATATTAATAAAATTAAGATGACAAAGTTGAGAATATATATAAGAAATGTGACTCTGTTTTTTGTGGGACAGGTAGTATCATTTAAAATGGAGAAATCAACAAACCAAAGACAAAGACAAATAAATCAAGGGGGAAAAAATTATTAAGTTGAAACCAATTGGTCGTATTCAGTATTAGCAGGGTTGCATAATAGAGGCGAGCAAGACAAACAAGCACAATAGGATATTAGGAAAAAATTATGCAAACTAGTAGCACAAACATTCGGTAGGTAGGTAGGTAGGTAGGTCTCTTTAGAAAACAACTTTGAGGTTGAGGTTGCTTAGTAGTTGGGTATCTTCTTAATTTTTCTGTATAATTGTCCTTCAAACGTAAATTCATTCATTCGTGTAAATGTAAGTACTTACCTTTTGCTAGATTACAAAATTTACAATGAGCTAGGTATATATATATATATATATATATATATATGAGGATCAAAGACATCTTCTTTTATCTTACTCATCCGTCTTTTATCCCTTTTTAAACATTAGTTGTTAAATCGTCGCTAAAAGTATAGCAATACAGTGGTATGAGCAAACGTTCATTGGTTAAAAATCGTTAAAAGGAGTGAAATTTCGGTTGACTTGAATAAGAGGTGACCTTAAGATCCGGACTATATATATATATATAGTTGTGTAGTACACAGTCACCTATGGCGACAATTTTTTTAGAATGTAGCGACGGGTGAAGCTATTCTGGTCTATGGCGACCATAAACCCGTCACTATAAAATCATCGTCATAGAGCGACAGATCGCATACTTACAACTGTATATACATATAGCTCTCTCTCTCTATATATATATATATATCTTAGCGATAAACGTCTTTTGAAGGCATCTGCGCAGAATTAAAAAATTAATTTAAAATTCAAAAAATATTACATTATCTAAAAACACATACCACAACAACAATTAATACATACTCAATCATCAATACATATCAAACCACCAAAATATCGAGTTAGTTGGTACTAATTTCAAGAAATTTCGGCAGAATTTCCTTTAAAAGTAGATATTCAAAAAATTTTAAACTTGTCTACAAAACTTACAATCATCATTACATATCCAAACCACCAAAAAAACCATCATTCCATACCCAAAAATCATCATAACCATGTATAATTAGTTAACTTTATAAAAGACGGAACACAAAAAATACAAACGTGCAGAAAATAGAAAAACAACATGTTGCATATAAGTATACGATCTTTTTCTTAAATTTTTAATGTACATGAAGACAGATGAGATGCGGTTAAGAAAGAGCATGAGCTGGCTTGATGGCATTACCAAAGAACAATGTCAAACCTTGTTGTTGCTTTCTAACAATACAAAATATTTAAGTCAAAGACTATTCTTAGATTATTTACCCAGCTTCCATTACTTGATCATTTACTAAATTGAGAAACAAATTGAAGCTTCTAGAGTCCTCCTCCTAAACCGAGGGGAAAAATACAACAACTTTACAATTGATAGTGATCGATAAAATTTGTTCTGGCGGTCTTGATTTAGTTAGTTTGTAATCAGAATTTATTTCCTTCCGATTCTCAAATTTATTATTACATAGAATCCTTGTAGTAGTAGTAGTTGATGAGTTTGTTCAGGGGCACTTGGATCTGCCACCACGAGTGGTCATATTAACATAGCACTTGCCGCACTTCTCATGGTTCCCATATTGCCCTGGCGGAACACATTTGCATCTATCGCAGCACGCAACGTATGCCCTCAAGCATATGTTCTTCCTCTAATTTAAGCTGCACCTCACCACACATGCAGGGTAGCATTCTGCAATACCATCCAAAAAAAATCACCCATACACAATGTGAGAATATATTATCACTAAAACAATATTACTGCTCAAAATAACTACTTATATTAGCAGGGCAACATATACTATGTAATTTGCGCCACCTTTGTTTGTTTCTTGGAGGCATAGGAGCCCAAGTTGGCGGCTTAAGGTGGGAGGGGAAGTACAAGCGTCTTCGACAGAGAGAGGATGGTGTCTTGGGGACTCGGAGTTGGTACTTTGGCAAAGGATTTCTGACAATGAATGATAAAATTGTAAATTTCATCTGAAACATGAAATCCATAGTGTTGTACACATTATCATAATTAAATTTACCTCAATGAGATCTTCATTTTTTGATGAAACCTACAAAAATCATGGGAAAAAAAGTTTAAGAAAAATTAAAATGGAACAATCGATACCATTACTATTTGAATTGGCATTAAAGAAAAAAGAGAGAAATACCCTTGTTGAAACTAAAAGAAGAAAAACCAAGAAAAAGAAGAAAGTTTTCATAGCCGTTGTAAAAGAGTACTACTTGTTGCTGGTGAGTCAAACAGCATGGCACAAGTGATATATAATTAGTTAACTTTACAAAAGACGGAATACAAACAATACAAACGTGCAGAAAATAGAGAAACAAATGAATATAAGTTGTCTCTAAGTTGGCGAAGGCCTTGTGGTTCAATATAAAATTGTAAGCATGATAACTAAAGGTTAGAGTGGGATAAGATTCAGCTCCCATTACTCAATAATTCAACAAATGAATTAAACAAGAAAGAAACTATCTTTTCTAGACACAAATTGAATTACACCCTGCAGTGTGAATAAAAGAGAGAAGGAATTACAAAGTACAGAGCAGAACTCTTGGACTTCACAAACCTGGAGGTCTAGGTTTGGCAATCCAAGCCTGCCTTGTAGAGTCTTTCTTCTTGTTAACTGCATCAGAAGAGCAGGGATTCCCTTCCCAAAACCTGAAACAGAACCAATCTTAAATTGAATAAACCTTTCATACAACACAAATTGAAGAGGAGTGGAAAAGGCAAGATTCACATTAACATGCACAACATCACCTCACTCAAATTGCAAGTTTTACTTTCACTTAACTGGTTGACAATTTTCAAAATTAAACAAAAAAACTGAATTAAGCCTTTGTATTTTTTCCTAATTAGGTGAGCAGCGTGAGCTACAATACAAAACCAATAAAATAAATTACTCCTTAAACCTCAAATGCTTGCTTTCCACCCAATTTGGTGAAGTTGAAAAGAACTCAATCAAGAATCACAATATCAAATTTAGAAAGCTTTATAAAAGCAAAAGCAAAAACCTGACTTATTGCAGAGAACAAAAGTAGTATACATATAGTATAAGGATTAAATTGTTGCCCATTAACAGAAAACGGTTATTAAATATAAAAACCAGGCACTTTGTACACATAATTGTATTACTCCCTACTAACCATACTTAAAATTAACCAAGTAACTAACCATATAATTCTTTTAGTTATGCAGCGTTACAATGACAACAGTAAATATATCAAGGTTTGTACACAGAGAGTAAACTCAGTTAACTAAAAGTTTATTGCATATGTTAATCAATCTCAAATCTAGTAAAACAACATAGTTAATGCCATAATGATATCAAATTCGGACTGTTGGAATCTAACCTAGATTTTTTAGTAGGAATCCAATTCCAGTATCTCCGATCTTCGATCCCAGTTATTGCCATTACCCGGGCTGATATAGACGTGCAAACTCTTCCAGTGATCCTAGTTATTACCATACTTGCTGTAAAATCTCCCATGTCAAGAAATGCAGAAAAATAAAAACACCAACACTTCTAACAAAAAAGTTAAGCTAAATTCTCCCATGTCAAAAAATGAAGAAAAATAATGCACCAAAACTTCTAACCCAAAATAAAGTTGGTCAGCAGCCTCTCTTCTTGATCTTTTACCCAAAAAAATTAAAAAGAGTTCCCAAGAAACCAAAAAAATTAAAAAATAATCCAAATGACAACGATACTATCATACTAAAAACAAAACTGAAAATGGCCACAATACCAACAACAGAACTAAAATAGCCCAAACAATCCAAAACCTACTTCGGGTAAGTACTAAACTACATATAAACCGATCCCCAACATTAAAAATAACTAACAACAAAATAAAGAAATGACCAAATTAATCAATACTTAAAAGCTTAGATTTCAAAATTTTCCCAAAAAAGTTACTGGCAGTAAGTCTCCCAAGAACCAAATTGCTAAAAAAAAAATTAATAAAAATAATGAACACAAAACCTAATTCGAACCACCCCAAAGAAAGTATCAGAAGACTGAAAGCATAATTAAAAAATGCCAAGATTCTCAATTTTAATCTTAACCCCTAATTTTAGAGGCTCAGGACATACACAAACTAATAGAAAAACTAAACCAAAACCCTGATTAGAATGTGAAAAATTCCCAGCACTCCAAACTTTCCCATCAAAAACACAGAAGTGATGTTAATTTAAGAAGCAGAACAATAAAATTAATTACCAATTCTGAACCGCAGAAGTCCACCACAGAAGACGACGAATCGCAATCACTATGAAAATACCATCTTCAGGAGATAATTTTATGAGTTTTGCCAAGTATCTCTACCACAAAAAATTTGATAATATTAGAATAGTGCTTCTGCTAGACGCCTAGACAGAACCAGGAAATTTACCAGAATAAAACTAAATTGAGCATAAAAAAAAAAGAGCACCATCTATACCAAGTTACCAACATGACCTGACAACACAGATTACACTTGTAATTAATAGGGAAAGAACTAAGACGCGTTTATGTAAAGCATGTCAAGGTTGTGGCATTCATTTCTATCAGGCTAACATAAAGTTGAATCTAAGTTAAGATCAAGTTGCCAACATTCGTACCAAGTTGCCAACAGGATCAGACAACACAAACTACGCTCATAATTTATCAGAAAACAACTAAAACTGTGTATGTAAAGCAGACCCAAGTTGTGGCATTCATTCTTATCACGCTAACATAAAAGCGAATCTAAATTTAAGCATCAAAACCCAACTAAAACTAAATATAAGTTTAACCAAAACTACTTTTTGATATATCCTAAAATAAGAGTCCCTTTTGAAATGTCAAATTATTGATCCCAGATGACTTCCTAATATACCACCGAATAAGGCATTGATAGGAGACTTTAATCGATACTCATTCCTCACAAACTATCAAGTACCAACATTAATTATCGAATTAAAACAATATAGAAAACACATAAGACCCCAAACTTTTATAAATAAAGATGAATTTTTCTATAAATATTATTTTTGAATATTATGGAATAAATTTGATATAATGTTATAGTTGTGGGTAATATTTATAAATTTTGTAAAAAAGTATGCAAGTTGTTATAAAATATTCGTTTGGTTGGGAATATTCTTTTTGTTAGGGAATATTATTAATACTGATGGCTCAATCATTGGTGGACCCCATTAATGTAATTATTATCGGATTGAGAAAACGACAAAAATATTTTATAAAAATAACGGCGGAAGTTTTACTGGTTGATCTTGTTGAACTACTCGGTAGTAAAAAATGCGATGTACGTGTGGTTGCATAGAAGCGCTACGGTATTGATTATTGATGCTTATGTGAGAAGTCACTCGGTTTGATTCCATTATTGCCGATTAATAATATGAATTATTATAAGCGATAATGACGTTTTGTTTTATTCATTATTATTAATGTAATAAAAAGCGAAACATCTTTTATATAAAAAAGAATACTTTATTAAAGTTATTTTATAAATAAAATATATTATATTTTATTATGCATAGTGTTGCATAGTGTTTTGCATAGTATTTTGCATAGTGTTTGCATAGTAAAATATTTTTATATAAATAGAATATATTATATTTTATTTAAAAGATTTTGCTTTAAATATATAATAGTCAGATTAAAGTAAATCAATCTGACTGTTCATGGATTAATTCTTATGCATTCCATTTTCCTATAAATAGAAGCTCATTCCTTCATTATTTTCTTACTTAATTCATTGAAACTCAGAGAGAGAAATTATAGAGAAACTATAGAGAGAAAGTTATAGAAAGAAGAAGAGTATTTCGCTACTTCACTACTTCTATATTCAGGTTCTTTTACGGTAAGGGATATTATTTGTTGTACCCGTAAGGGTGTTATTCTTCTTGAAGAGAACTTACATTATTCCATTCACTATTATTCATTGGAATAACTTTTGTAAAAGTGGCATACCCTATACACTTTGTATCATGGTATACCCTATACTTGGTGAAATCCTTATGTTATTCCATTGTTTATTATTCTATTGGAATAACTTGTACATGATTTACCTTATACTTGGTGACATTCTTCTATTATTACATTTGGAACATCCATGTTCATGTGTTTTACAGGACACGGTTAAAATCTTTATTATTATTACATTGGAACATCCATGCGTGTGTTTTACAGGACTGTTCCGCCTCTTTATCATTACGTTGGAATATCCTATACGTGTGTTTTACAGGATCAGTTCCATCTTTATTATTACATTGGAACATCCATCCGGTGTGAATTTCACACGACCGGTTCCGTTATTATTATTCTCGTTGAATAACTTTGCATATGCACAATACCGCATGCATGGTGATTTCTTTTGTTAATCCATTCTTTATTATACCAGATTGGTTAAAACTTTGACTTATACTCCATGAAATTAGTGGAATATCCTCGACATTCAAGGCTTCATCCGATATCCTTTCATGGAAATATTCTTCTCGAAGATTCTTGAATTTTACTCTACAAAGCGGTGTCGTGTTGTCGAGTTTGGACGTTAATAATTTCGGATAAAATAATTCTTGAACTTGTTTTATTGAATTCTTATATCATTGTCATCATCCTCATGTTTTATTTTTTTTTTTAAAGTCATCTCATGGCACTGTAGGCATGGATGGACTTGGTATGATTATGACTGAGGATTATTCGATTGTAATCATGGCCGTAGTAATGTTACAAATGATGTGGTAAAAATCCTCGATTGGCCGTATTGCATTGATGGATGATTGTTGGCATGATCATGACCATTAATGAATACACAACTATTCTTGGCCCGTAGATGCGAGGAATAATTGTGGTCGTGATACTAAAGAATATCCTTGGCCAGTAGTGCAGGGGGTGATTCGATGATGTGGATTATTTATTAAAGTCGAGTCTCAAATTTAAAACAAAGTGATAAAAACCTTTTAAATCATAAAAATAGTAGATTTTATTTTATACTTGACTCTTTTAATGGATCAGATATTCCGCCGCATTAAACCGGTTGTCTATTGTATTTTATCGGTTTAACATTGTTGAAGACTATTGATAATTTATTTCGCATTATCTTAGTCATAATATTTCTTCTTGGGCTAGTTGAGCTCACACCTTTCTTTTCTTTGTTTTCTCGAGGAAATGAGAATATATTTGGGACGAGTCGGGGAAGCGAGTGATGGTCCCGAAGATAGCATTAGTAGTCCTCACTATTCGTGAAATAGTGTGATAATAATTGTAATGAGGACTTTTTGTTTGAGTTTGTATAATATCTAGTAGGCGATATTTGTATTTAAACTCACAGATTTATGTCGTATTTATACACGACAATTATGTTAATAAGTTGTATTTAAATTACATACCATGTAAGTGGCGACCCAAGATGGGTGATGTATACCAAATTTTGTGGGCGTCACGGTTTGGTATCGAGCTAAGGGATATGATCCACTGGCTAAGATGTGAGAAAAATACTAGGAGGGAGAGACGGGAATACCTTCGCTAGTATGACTACCTAAGTTTATGTCTTATTTTATTGGTCGATTGAATATAAAGATAATTGTTACATGTCAATTAATCTTTTGTTTTATGGCGATCTCGAAAATGACATCCGAGAATGTTGAGAATAGCAATGGAGCACATGAGCGATCGTTGATTCACCACATATCAATAATCGGGATAATGTGCATCGTGAAGGCGGCAATCCTCATGCAAACAATAACACCTTGACCAAATGATGAATGATCAAATGTTCGTGAGGCTTTATGCAATTTATGCAATGGCAGAGGACGAGCGACTCTCGCCCAAAAGCGTAGGTGGAAACACAGAAAACTCTCGGCGGTCACCGCTAAACAATTCAAGGAGCTGGGACCACCGGAGTTTAAGGAGAGCCAAAACCACTTACGGAGGAAGCATGGATAAAGCAGATTACCAAGATATTTGATGTCTTGGGATGCTCCGAGGAGCAAAAGGTTCCCTTTCACGCCTTTATGTTGCGGCGGGCGGACATTGGTGGGAATCCAGAAACGTACTCAACTTCTTTCAGCATCAAGATATCTTGGGAGAAGTTCAGGAGTCGTTCAACGACAAATACTTTCGAAAGTATTCGCCACATGAAGGAGGTGGAGTTTATCAAGTTGGCACAAAATAATATGGCCAGGTGTCGCAATCACGAGGCAAAATTTGCGGAGTTATCACGGTTTCGTCCCACTTGGTGGATAATGAAGAGAGAATGGCGCGAATGTTTTAAGAGGTTTGAAGTCGGATATCGTCAACATCTTATTCTCATAAACCGTGTTTGTATTAGGATGTTGTAAATAGGGCTCGGTTAGTGGAGCGCGAGCGATAACGAGTCAATATAACTAAAAAGAAGCGGTAAGCAAAGTTATAATACCAATGAGAGTAGTCATCGAGCGGTGACAACAAGCGTGGAGGAATCAGCAAGGCGGATTTGGTAACCACGGTGGTAATCGGGGCCAAAACAATAAGAATGGACATTTCAAGAAACGTAAGATTCAACAATGATGGAAAGACGTCAAGACCAAAGACCCGTTGTTAAGGAAGGAGAAAGACCACCTATCATATGCTTCAAATGCGGAGAAGAGGACACATCATCCGAATGTGCCTACGTTAGTCAAAGCATGTTATAATTGTGGAAGAAGGTCACTTAGCTCGATTTTGTCGTTTCATCAAGACAAATTCAACTAGGATGGAGGCAAAAAGGTCCCCGGAAAAAGTCAAGCCGGTAGCAGTGAGGAGAAGGCGTTTGTTGTGACCTCCAGGAGAGCAAGGAACCCGAATGAGGTCATCACGGGTAAGCTTATCATAAACTCTAATGAAGTCTACACTTTATTTGATATCGGTTCTACCCATTCTTTTATTTCTCCTACTTGCGCTCATCGATTAAATTTAACTCTGGAGAAATTAGACTTTGACTTATATCTGTGGAAACCCGTTGGGAGAAACCTTCATTACATCCACTTTTTATAAGTCTTGTTTGGTTCAAATCGGTACCTCACATTACTGTCGATCTTATTTCATTAAAAATACTTGCATTTGGCGTGATTCTGTGGATTGATTGGTTAACTACTTATCATGCAAAAAATTGATTGTTTTCGTAAGGTTGTTAGCTTTTCATATTCCTAATCAACCTATTATGCGAATTCAAACGACCAAACCATTAAAATTAATCACGGTCATCTCAAGCCGTAAAGCTATTCATTTATTGAAAAATGGATGTCAATGTAAGACCCCGAAATTTATGAAATAAAAGTATTCAATTTTTTTTATAATTCAGTAAATGGTTAAATTGATAAAAGTTAAAGTTAAGGGTGATATATGAATTTTTTTTCAAAATACACAAGTGGTTATAAAATATTCATTGTTGTTTAGGGAATATTCGTTTGGTCGTGGAATATTCTTTCTTCGTCGGGGAATATTTAAATTATGGCCAGTAGCGACCATTTATGGGCCCCATAATGAGAATAATTGTCGGATGAAGAAAAGCGACAAAATTAAGTTTTTATAAATAACGGCGTAATCGTTCTGTATTTACCATTGTTGGAATACCCGGTTGGTAAAATAAAAAATGTCTGGCGTTGTTTACAAGAGATTACGCGCAGTATTACTACGATATTTTGAATTATTGATTCTTACGTAAAGAAGGCACTACTCAATAATTGTTAAAGTAATTCTTATTCAATATTTTATTTTATTGATTCAATAATTCTTTGCGTTGATATTTTATATTATTGTTGTTTGATAATTATCAACTTTGACAATATTTCTCATTATCGGATCAATAATTCATATTATTTGAATAATATTATTAGATAGCATTATTGGCAATGTCTAGAAAGTTTACGTCAAGGAGAGGTTTGGTCACCTAATTGCGCCAAGATGAGGAGAAATTCTTATTGGAAAGCCCCTCTTTCTGAGAACCGCCTGGGTTGTCATTATTGTGATTCTGTAATATTATTTGTGAATAATTAGTTATTGATTTATATGATAAGAAAATATTTATTTGATGTGGATATAAATGATGGATTTATTTATGTATTTATAAGTGAAGGAATTAAAGATGAGGTGTTTTATCGATTATTTGTCGAAATGGAGAACAAAATATGGGATTTTTAGGAAAAATTAGTTTATTACTTGATTTTGTAAAATCCATAACTCTTTGTGTATAATGAGTTAAGAGATGAGCCATATATCAAAAGAAAGCCCTAGAAGTAAGCTAATCTGTAGAAATTTGAATCACCCAAAAAAAAAATTCTTTGTAGATATTTCGTGGTGAAATTTTGAATGAAAGCTGGTCCAGAAGGACTAATAGTCCAAAAAAATCGGTGTTCTTCATTATATTCGTGAGTTATAAATTTTGATCCGACCGTTGGATCGTTGTAATTTTTGGATATGTTATACATATATAAGTTGAGTATATGTCCACAAATTTTGAACCATTAAAAATGAACGTATGATTTGTTATGAATTTTAAGAGGTGGCGATTAGGAAATTAGGTTTTGGTGGAAAATTCTAGAATTGAGTGGGCCCCACTCTTGGTTGTTGGGGAAGATGGCTGATTTTTGGTGGGTAGAATAGTAGCGAGTAAAAGCCATCGGTGTAAAGTCAAGTCTGCTTACGTGGCTAACATTTTCCCTATAAATAGAAATTTAAGTTAGAATTGAAAATCACACGAAACAAAGTTTTTCTCTTTCTCTCTCTAGATTATTGAGTGTAATTTGTGAGTATTTAGATACTTGGTGAGTTGATATTCATCGATGCTGCAAGTTTCCTTGACGTCATATCCGATATCTGTCGGAAGTCTTTGCTTCTTTTGAGGTAAGGGATAGTAAGGGATATTATTTTTTTCGTAATGATATTATTTCTTCAATATCATTATCTTTGAAATGTTGATCTGAAGTTTTTATCAAATTTGGAACTTTTTCATGTCGGGGTTACTATTCATGAGTTCTTATTCATGAGTTCTTATTCACGATTATTATTCAATGAGTTCTATTATTCACGATTACTATTCACGAGTACTATTCATGAAGCGTGAAGATGTTTTTTGTTGGAATTTCTATCTTTTTGGTGTCGAGTTACTATTCACGTATACGATTAATTATTCACGATATCTGACCTATTATTCAATTATCAATCAAGACTATTCATAGAAAAATGAAAATTTTTCTTTTCGTCTAAAATATCTATTCGGATACTAAGCTTTGATTGTATCCATGTTTTGATCATTCTTGAATTTTACACCACTATGATTATTTTGAGGTATTTTTGGATGTATAGATTAGAGTTATGGATTTTATGAGAAAAGACTATTTTAAAAGTAACTATTTATAACTCCTTGCGGTTAACTCCAAAATTGATGAAAGTTTTATTGAGAGTACATATATATAATATCGATTGTACTCTGTGAATTTGGAATTTTTGGATAAAAGTACAATTTATGATAAATGTTTAAATATTCGGTGGTTTTGGCCATATGAAAAATAGTAAATGAATTTTTAAAATTTAGAGAAAAATATATGTTCAATATGGGACTATTTTATGCTAAATCCCGGAAAAGAAATATTTTTGGAACCGATTTGGTATTTTTCATGAAAATGTTCTAGTTATGAGTAAATGAATTAAATATGTTATGTGAAGTAAGAAAATTAGAAAATATGATTTTATGGTTTGAGAATCATATATGAGGTATATCTGATTTTGATGAGGGTTTTGGTTATTGGTGATGAAATTTTATGAGTTTGGCATTTTATGATGATTAAATGCATTAATTAGTAAAGTGTAAACAATTTAATTAAATTGTTTATAAGTTTAAGAAATGATTAAAATATTATTATAATATTAATAATATTAGATTATGAGATTTCTAAGTGATTTATAACATTTGGATTAAGGTGTTATAAATATGGATATGAATTATTGATGAATATCTTTGGCTCAGAATCTGCAAAGATGACTTGTTGATGAATATCTTTTGCTTTTGTAGTGCAAAGATGAATTATTGATGAATATCTTTGGCTTCAGAATGCAAAGATGACTTGTTGATGAATATGACGCAAAAGATGAATTATTGATGAATATCTTTGGCTTTAATGCAAAGATGACTTGTTGATGAATATCTTTAGCTTTGTAGAAGTAAAGATGAATTATTGATGAATATCTTTGGCAGTAATGCAAAGATGACTTGTTGATGAATATCTTTAGCTTTGTAGTGCAAAGATGAATTATTGATGAATATCTTTGGCTTGTAATGCAAAGATGACTTGTTGATGAATATCTTTTGCACAGTAGTGCAAAAGATGAATTATTGATGAATATCTTTGGCTTCAGAATGCAAAGATGACTTGTTGATGAATATCTTTGCTTTGTAGTGCAAAGATGAATTATTGATGAATATCTTTTGCTTGTAATGCAAAGATGACTTGTTGATGAATATCTTTGCTTTGTAGTGCAAAGATGAATTATTGATGAATATCTTTGGCTCGTAATGCAAAGATGACACATTGTTGAATATCTTTTAATTTTGTAGTGTAAAGATGAATGTTGATGAATATCTTTGACCGTGGTGCAAAGATGAATTTATTAGTATGATTATGAGCAGAAGGCGTGATTTGGTATAACCATGATATTTGATGTTTGAGGTAAAGGCAAGTGATGAAAATTATCTTTCGTCTAGATGAGAAGAGGAATTTAGAATCACAATTATGATTATGAGTTATTCATATGATTGTGGAAAGGCTGTTGATTGATGTTACGAGGATAAAATATTGTTGGTGGACTTTTAACGTGGAGAAGACAATAGACTTTATAGTCTATTTGACTCTTCTAATGGATTGCTCATTCATTTGCAACTATGGTTGAAAAGTTTTATCATCTACCATATGTTCTAAATCTACGATTTATTCTTGATGAAGACTATTGATAATTTATTTATCTTTAGTCATAATATTCTTTTCTTGAGCTAGTTGTGCTCACCCTTTTGTTTCACAATTCCTTTCGGATAATAAAAGTGTAAATTTGGGTTTCTAGCGGGGATAGCGAGGGAATAGAGTGGTGGTCTATAGATGTTGAGGGTGAGGTGAATTTAACTTGGAAGGTGTTTTGTCACTATCATACAAGATGTCTAATGACATCTGACCTCGTGTTATCATAAGACATGGTTGTGCTCATCCATTTTTTGAGTATATTTACAAGCACTACTATATAATCTTGGTGTTTGTTTGGAGTATAATACCCAATTAGAGATAGTGGAGATAATGATATGTCAAGAGAAGACTCACCATTGGGAAGAATATGATAGTAATCTTCTTGTTTTTCTTTAGGGGTCTATTAGATTGACCGAGGATAATTACGTGGCCATATGATATCTACCGTGTATTGACGATTCGAGAATGGGTTGGATGGAATGGACCTATTTTGGGGTTGTTACATTTGGTATCGAGCTTAGGGATATGATCTCTGGCGGAGATCGGGATTAGAACTAAGAGGGAGATGAGTAAATCCTTATTTAGTGTGTCTACTGAAAGCTTATTTGTTGGTCATTCATAATATCGGGATATTATGTGATATGTTAATTTGTTAAATTAACCCTTGTTTTGAAGTTGTATTCTAGAATGATATCTCGAAATCTGAGGAGGCGAAGAATGGAGAAATCATGATGATGGGAAAGATGAAATACGAAATGAAAGCAAGGTATTCTCAACTCTTTGAAATACTGTGCACGTAAATTTTGGACGAAATTTCATAAGGAGGAGATTGTAAGACTCGAAATTTATGAAATAAAAGTATTCAATTTTTCTTATAATTGGTAAATGGTTAAATTGATAAAAGTTAAAGTTAAGGGTGATATATGAATTTTTTTTCAAAATACACAGTGGTTATAAAATATTCATTGTTGTCGGGAATATTAGTTTGGTCGTGGAATATTCTTTACGTAGGGAATATTAAATGCTGACAGTAGCAGCCATTTAGGGCCCCATAATGAGAATAAGCGCCGGATGAAGAAAAGCGACAAAATTAAGTTTTATAAATAACAGCGTAATCGTTCTGCTATTAACCTTTGTTGGAATACGGTTGGTAAAAAAGTAAAATGTCTGGCGTTGACGCGATGCACGGCGGTATTACATAAAGTATTTTGAATTATTGATTCTTACGTAAGAAGGCACTACTCAATAATTGTTAAAGTAATTCTTTATTCAATATTTTATTTTATTGATTCAATAATTCTTTGCGTTGATATTTTATATTATTGTTGTTTTGATAATTATCACCGCACAATATTTCTCATTATCGGATCAATAATTCATATTATTTGAATAATATTATTAGATAGCATTATTGGCAATGTCTAGAAAGTTACATCAAGGAGAGGTTTGGTCACCTAATTGCGGCAAGATGGAGAAATTCTTATTGGAAAGCCCCCTTTCACGGAACCGCTGGTTGTCATTATTGTGATTCGTAATATTATTTGTGAATAATTAGTTATTGATTTATATGATAAGAAAATATTTATTTGATGTGGATATAAATGATGGATTTATTTATGTATTTATAAGTGAAGGAATTAAAGATGAGGTGTTTTATCGGTATTTGTCGAAATGGAGAACAAAATATGGGATTTTCGGAAAAATTAGTTTATTACTTGATTTTGTAAAATCCATAACTCTTTTTATGTATAATGAGTTAAGAGATGAGCCATATATCAAAAGAAAGCCCTAGAAGTAAGCTAAACTGTAGAAATTTGAATCACCCGAAAAAAAAAATTCTTTGTAGATATTTCGTGGTGAAATTTTGAATGAAAATGGTCAGAAGGACTAATAGTCCGAAAAATCGGTGTTCTTGACTATATTGCGTGAGTTATAAATTTTGATCCGACCGTTGGATCGTTGTAATTTTTGGATATGTTATACATATATAAGTTGAGTATATGTCCACAAATTTTGAACCATTAAAATGAGCGTATGATTTGTTATGAATTTTAAGAAGTAAGCGATTAGGAAATTAGGTTTTGGTGGAAAATTCTAGAATTGAGTGGGCCCCACTCTTGGTTGTTGGGGAAGATGGCTGATTTTTGGTGGGTAGAATAGTAGCGAGGTAAAGCCATCGGTAGCAGTCAAATGCTTTTACGGCAAGCTAACATTTTCCTATAAATGAGGGCTAAGTTAGAATTGAAAATCACACCGAAACAAAGTTTCTCTCTTTTCTCTCTAGATTATTGAGTGTAATTTGTGAGTATTTAGATACTTGGTGAGTTGATATTCATCGGTGCAAGTTTCCTTCGTCATATCAGATATCCCGCCGGAAGTCCGCTTTCTTTTGAGGTAAGGGATAGTAAGGGATATTATTTTTTTCAGTAATGATATTATTTCTTCAATATCATTATCTTTGAAATATTGATCTGAAGTTTTTATCAAATTTGGAACTTTTTCATGCTCGGGGGTTACTATTCATGAGTTCTTATTCATGAGTTCTTATTCACGAGATTCTTATTAACGAGAGTTCTTATTCACGAGTTCTTATTCACGAGTACTATAAATGAAGCGTGAAGATGTTTTTTGTGGAATTTCTATCTTTTGGTGTCGGAGTTACTATTCACGTATACGACACTATTCATTATGATACGATACCTTATTCATTTACGAATACGGACTATTCAATTTAAAAATGAAAAATTTTCTTTTCGTCTACAAAATATCTATTACGGATACTAGCTTTGATTGTATCCATGTTTTGATCATTCTTGAATTTTACACCCTTATGATTATTTTTGAGGTATTTTGGATGTATAGATTAGGAGTTATGGATTTTATGAGAAAGACTATTTTAAAAGTAACTATTTATAACTCCTTGCGGTTAACTCCAAAATTGATGAAAGTTTTATTGAGAGAGTACATCTATATAATATCGATTGTACTTTGTGAATTTGAATTTTTGGATAAAAGTACAATTTATGATAAATGTTTAAATATTAAAGTGGTTTTGGCCGTATGAAAAATAGTAAATGAATTTTTAAAATTTCGAGAAAATATATGTTCAATATGGGACTATTTTATGCTAAATCCCGGAAAAGAAATATTTTTGGAACCGATTTGGTATTTTCATGAAAATGTTCTAGTTATGAGTAAATGAATTAAATATGTTATGTGAAGTAAGAAAATTAGAAAATATGATTTTATGGTTTGAGAATCATATATGAGGTATATGCTGATTTTTGATGAGGGTTTTGGTTATTGGTGATGAAATTTTATGAGTTTGGCATTTTATGATGATTAAATGCATTAATTAGTAAAGTGTAAACAATTTAATTAAATTGTTTATAAGTTTAAGAAATGATTAAAATATTATTATAATATTAATAATATTAGATTATGAGATTTCTAAGTGATTTATAACATTTGGATTAAGGTGTTATAAATATGGATATGAATTATTGATGAATATCTTTTGGCTCATATGTCTGCAAAGATGACTTGTTGATGAATATCTTTAGCCTGTAGTGCAAAGATGAATTATTGATGAATATCTTTGGCTAGTAATGCAAAGATGACTTGTTGATGAATATCTTTAGCCTGTAGTGCAAAGATGAATTATTGATGAATATCTTTGGCTTGTAATCTGAAGATGACTTGTTGATGAATATCTTTGGCTTTGTAGTGCAAAGATGAATTATTGATGAATATCTTTGGCTCATGTAATGCAAAGATGACTTGTTGATGAATATCTTTAGCTTTGTAGTGCAAAAGATGAATTATTGATGAATATCTTTGGCTTGTAATGCTGAAGATGACTTGTTGATGAATATCTTTAGCTTTGTAGTGCAAAGATGAATTATTGATGAATATCTTTTTTCTGTAATGCAAAGATGACTTGTTGATGAATATCTTTTGCTTTGTAGTGCAAAGATGAATTATTGATGAATATCTTTGGCTCAGTAATGCAAAGATGACTTTGTTGTTGAATATCTTTGCTTTGTAGTGTAAAGATGAGCTGTTGATGAATATCTTTGACTGAGTGGTAGATGAAGATGAATTTATTAGTATGATTATGAGCGAGGCGTGATTTGGTATAACCATGATATTTGATGTTTCGGGTAAAGGCGGTGATGAAAATTATCTTCGTCCCTAGATGAGAAGAGAATTTAGAATCACAATTATGATTATGAGTTATTCATATGATTGTGGAAAGGGCTGTTGATTGATGTTACTGAGGATAAAATATTGTTGGTGGACTTTTAACGTGAGAAGACAATAGACTTTATAGTCTATTTGACTCTTCTAATGGATTGCTCATTCATTTGCAACTATGGTTGAAAAGTTTTATCATCTACCATATGTTCTAAATCTACGATTTATTCTTGATGAAGACTATTGATAATTTATTTATCTTTAGTCATAATATTCTTTCTTGAAGCTAGTTGTGCTCACCCTTTTGTTTCACAATTCCTTTCGGATAATAAAAGTGTGTAAATGGGTCGAGCGGGGATAGCGAGGAATAGAGTGGTGGTACATAGATGTTGAGGGTGAGGTGAATTTAACTTGGAAAGGTGTTTTGTCACTATCATACAAGATGTCTAATGACATACAACCTCGTGTTATCATAAGACATGGTTGTGCTTTCATCCATTTTCCGAGTATATTTACAAGCACTACCTATATAATCTTGGTGTTTGTTTGGAGTATAATACCCAATTAGAGATAGTGGAGATAATGATATGTCAAGAGAAGACTCACCATTGGGAAGAATATGATAGTAATCTTCTTGTTTTTCTTTGGGGTCTATTGGGTCAACCAAGGATAATTCTGTGGCCATATGATATCTACCATGTATTGACGACTCAGAATGGGTTGGATGGAATGGACCTATTTTGGGGTTGTTACATTTGGTATCAGAGCTTAGGGATATGATCTCTGGCGGAGATCGGGATTAGAACTAAGAGGGGAGAGATGAGTAAATCCTTCGCTAGTGTGTCCTACCTAAGCTTATTTGTTGGTCATTCATAATATCGGGATATTATGTGATATGTTAATTTGTTAAATTAACCCTTGTTTTGAAGTTGTATTCTAGAATGATATCTCGAAATACGAGGAGACAAGCAATGGAGAAATCGTGATGACGGGAAAGATGAAATCGAAATGAAAGCAAGGTATTCTCAACTCTTTGAAATACAGTGCACGTAAATTTGGGACGAAATTTCATAAGGAGGGGAGATTGTAAGACCGAAATTTATGAAATAAAAGTATTCAATTTTCTTATAATTGGTAAATGGTTAAATTGATAAAAGTTAAAGTTAAGGGTGATATATGAATTTTTTTCAAAATACAAGTGGTTATAAAATATTCATTGTTGTCGTGGGAATATTATTCGTTTGGTCGTGGAATATTCTTTACGTTTGGGAATATTAAATGCGACGGTAAGTATGACCATTTGTGGGCCCATAGCAGAATAAGCTGCATGGGAAGAAAAGCGACAAAATTAAGTTTTTATAAATAACGGCGTAATCGCTATCAATTAACTTTCGTTGAATACCCGGTTGGTAAAATAAAGTCTGGCGTTGTTGCACAAGAAGACACGGTATTACGAGTATTTTGAATTATTGATTCTTACGTAAGAAGGCACTACTCAATAATTGTTAAAGTAATTACTCATTGATATTTTATTTTATTGATTAATAATAATTCTTTGCGTTGATATTTTATATTATTGTTGTTTCAATAATTATCTTCGCACAATATTTCTCATTATCGATTAATAATTCATATTATTTGAATAATATTATTAGATAGCATTATTGGCAATGTCTAGAAAGTTCATCGAGGAGAGGTTTGGTCACCTAATTGCTTGGCCAAGATGAGGAGAAATTCTTATTGGAAAGCCCCTCTTTCCCAGGAACCGCCTGGTTGTCATTATTGTGATTACGTAATATTATTTGTGAATAATTAGTTATTGATTTATATGATAAGAAAATATTTATTTATTCTGTACCTATTTTGGGGTTATTACCAATTCAAGCTTTCTTAGCTCATGTCACGATTTAAACAAAAATACGTCGATTTTGAGCGATATTTCTATTGTTAATAAATTTCTGACGTATTCTAGAAGAACTTACAGCTACCCCCAGGCGTGAAATTGAATTTTGTATCGACCTTGAACCCGTTACAAAACCTATTTCCAAAGCCCCATATCGAATGGCTCTATTGAAGTTCGTGGAGTTAAAGACCCAACCGCAGGAATTGTTAGACATTGGCTTTATTCGTCGTAGTACTTCTCCTTGGGGTGCTCGCATTCTATTCGTGAAGAAGAAAGATGGGAGTATGCGACTTTGTATTGATTATCGGGAGTTAAATCATGTCACCATCAAAATAGGTATCCATTGCCCACGTATTGATGACTGTTTGACCCGGTTGCAAGGAGCCAAATTCTTTTCAAAGATTGATCTTCGTTAGGATATCACCAATTGAAGATTAGAACCCACGACATTCCAAAGACGGCTTCCGAACTCTAAGATGCGGGCATTATGAATTCCTAGTCATGTCCTTTGGATTGACTAATGCTCCGCCGCCTTCATGGATATGATGAACCGAGTATTGAGGAATATTTAGATCACTTTGTGGTCGTCTTTATTGATGACATCCTTATTTATTCCAAAATGAAGTGAAGATCATGAAAGCAACACTTGAGGTGACACTCCAAAAGCTTCGTGAATATAAGCTTTATGCCAAGTTGAAGAAATGCGAGTTACGGCGAAGAAAGTAGCATTCCTTGGGCACGTGGTATCAAGTCATGGAATATCTGTTGACCCAACAAAGATTGAAGCTATTCAAAGTTGGAACAACCTAAATCAATTGACCAAGACGTAGCTTTCTCGGTTTAAATTTGGGTTATTATCGGAGATTCGTGGAAGGATTTTCTAGAATCGCTACTCCATCGATTCAAATTGACTCGAAAAGATACAAAGTTCGGTTGGAGCGAAGAGTGTGAGAAGAGTTTTCAAGAACTCAAGAAGAGACTTATTTCAAAGACTGTTCGACAATACCATCGGCTCGGAGGATTTGTCATCTACAATGATGATGCTTGAGCAAAGGGTTGGGATGTGTTCTTATGCAACATGGAAAAGTTATAGCCTATGCCTCGCGATAACTCAAAGAATATGAGAGGAATTATCCTACTCATGATGGAGTTAGCATTTATTGCTCTTTGCAGACTTAAAATTTGGAGGCATTACTTGTATGGGGAGAAAGTGGAAATCTTTACGGATCATAAAAGCCTCAAATATTTCTTCACTCAAAAGGAACTCAACATGCGACAACGACGTTGGCTTGAACTATTGAAAGATTATGATCATACCATCCAATACCATCCCGGAAAAGTGAGCGTAGGTGACGCATTGAGTAGAAGATCATATGCGAAGTACGAGTGCGTTATTGTCAACGCAAAGGCCCATTTTGTGTGACTTGCAAAGGATGGAGATAGAGTTAAAGACTCTGGGGACGCATGTGATGATAGCGAATATCTGAGTAGAACCGACTTTAATCGATAAAGTTAAAGTCGCTTTCAAGCTACGGACACAGGGCGATGCGCGTATGAGGAAGAAAGTGCAAGAGGTGCTATGCGAAGCAAGAATCGATGAAGAAGGAATACTTGAGTCAACTCTGGACTTTGTGTTCTAACGACCACGATTTAAAGTATAATATCATGATGGAGGCGCACAACACACCATTTGTAATCCATCTCAGGAGTACCAAAATGTATCATGATATTCGTCATACATTTTGGTGGAGCAATATGAGAGAGAGATAGCTCTGTTTATCTCAAGGTGTCTAACTTGTCAACGAGTTAAAGCGGAGCATCAAGTACCAAAAGGTCCATTGCAACCACTTGAAATTCCGGAATGGAAGTGGGAGCACATTACCATGGATTTCGTTCAACGGTCTTCCTAGGGTTTCTCAAGGCATTGATGCGATTTGGGTCATTGTTGATAGATTGACCAAGTCCGCTCATTTCTTACCGATCACGAGAAACTTATACACTTGAACGTCTTCGTCGTATGTACATAAACGAGATTGTAAGACCGCATGGTACGCTTGCAGTATCCATAGTTTCCGATCGAGACCCAAGATTCACTTCACGATTTTGGGTTAGTTGCAAAAAGCTATGGGCACAGACTTTACGATTTAGCTCGGCATATCATCCTCAGACGGACGGGACGACAATGGAGAGGACTATTCAAACTCTTAAAGATCTATTAAGACTCGTGTCCTTGATTTCAGGGGAGTTGGGACAAGTTCTTACCATTGGTGGAGTTTTCCTACAACAACAGTTATCAAACAAGTATTGACATGGCTCCATTCAAGCGTTGTATGGAAGAAAGTGTCGTTCTCCAAAGTATCTTTGGGATGAGGTGGGTGAAGCAACGTTGTTGGGACCGGAGTTGAATGTACGATGACTACGAAAAAAGATTCAAACGATCCAAACAACGTATAAAAACCTCATAAAATCGACAAAAGAGTTATCTTGATCTTCATCGAAAGGACGTGGAATTTGATATAGGAGATCATGTGTGTTGTTAAGAGTTGCTCCATGGAAAGGAGTTACAAGATTTGGAAAGAGAGAAAACTTAATCCTCGATTCATCGGTCCATTTTAATCCTCGATCGAGTAGAAGCGTGGCCTATAGACTCGACTTTACTGCCAAATATGTCTCGTGTTCATAACGTTTTCACATATCTATGTTACGTAAATATGTGAAAGACCCGAACCATATTATTGAAAGTTAGAACCTGACGAAATAACGGAAGATTTGACGTATGAAGAGGTTCTGCTCAAATTTTGGATAAGAAGGAACATATTCTACGCTCCAAGGTTATACCTCAAGTCAAAGTTTTGTGGAGGAACCACGATGTTGAGGAAATGACTTGGGAATTAGAATCGAAATGAAATCAAGGTATCCTTACCTCTTGACATACAGTATCATACCCTAATTTCGAGGGTGAAATTTCATAAGAAGGGAGGTTGTAAGACCCCGACTTTTATAAATAAAGATGAATTTTTCTATAAATATTATTTTTGAATATTATGGAATAAATTTGATATAATGTTATAGTTGTGGGTAATATTTATAAATTTTGCAAAGTATGCAAGTTGTTATAAAATATTCGTTTGGTTGGGGAATATTCTTTTGTTAGGGAATATTCGCATAATGGCTCAATCATTGGTGGACCCACAATGTAATTATTGTCGGATTGAGAAAACGACAAAAATATTTTATAAAAATAACGGCGGAAGTTTTCTGGTTGATCTTGTTGAACTACTTTCGGTAGTAAAGAAATGCGAATACGTGTGGTTGCATAGTAGCATTACGGTATTGATTATTGATGCTTATATGAGAAGTCACCCGAGTTTGATTCCATTATTGTCGATTAATAATATGAATTATTATAGCGATAATGACGTTTTGTTTTATTCGTATTATTAATGTAATAAAAGCGAAACATCTTTTATATAAAAATGTAATACTTTATTAAAGTTATTTTATAAATAAAATATATTATATTTTATTATGCATAGTGTTGCATAGTGTTTTTGCATAGTGTTTGCATAGTAAAATGTTTTTATATAAATAGAATATATTATATTTTATTTAAAAGATTTTGCTTTAAATATGGACCGTCGATTAAAGTAAATCAATCTGGACCGTTCATGGATTAATTCTTATGCATTCCATTTTCCTATAAATAGAAGCTCATTCCTTCATTATTTTCTTACTTAATTCATTGAAACTCTAGAGAGAAATTATAGAGAGAAGCTATAGAGAGAAAGTTATAGAAAGAAGAAGAGTATTCTCGCTACTTCACTACTTCTATATTCGGTTCTTTACTGGTAAGGGATATTATTTTTGTACCCGTAAGGGTGTTATTCTTTTTCTTGAAGAGAACTTCATTATTCCATTCACTATTATTACATTGGAATAACTGTAAAAGTGGCATACCCTATACATAACCTTTGTATCATGGCAGATACCCTATACTTGGTGAAATCCTTATGTTATTCCATTGCTTATTATTACGTTGGAATAACTTGATACGCTGTTTTACCTATACTTGGTGACATTCTTCTATTATTCATTGGAACATCACATGTGTGTGTTTTACACGGACCGGTTAAAATCTTTATTATTATTACATTGGAACATCCATGCTCGTGTGTTTTACAGGACTGGTTAAAATCTTTATCATTCTGTTGGAATATCCTATACATGTGTTTTACACCGGATCTGGTTCCATCTTTATTATTCTGTTGGAACATCCTGTCGGTGTGAATTTCACCTGACCTGGTTCCGTTATTATTATTCTGTTGGAATAACCTGTCTATGCGAAGTACCGCATGCATGGTGATTTCTTTTGTTAATCCATTCTTTATTATACCCAGTTGGTTAAAACTTTGACTTCTATACTCCATGAAATTAGTGGAATATCCTTGACATTTGCGCTTCATCCAGTATCCTTTCATGGAAATATTCTTCTCAGTATTCTTGAATTTTACTCTACAAAGCAGTGTCATGTTGACAGTTTGGACGTTAATAATTTCTGGATAAAATAATTCTTGAACTTGTTTTATTGAATTCTTATATCATTGTCATCATCCTCATGTTTATATTTTTTTTTTTTTAAAGTCATACGTGGCTGTATAGAAAGCATGGATGGACTTGGTATGATTATGACCAGGATTATTCGGTGTAATCATGACCGTAATGTTACAAATGATGTGGTAAAAATCCTCGCCGTAGTATTGCATTGATGGATGGATTGTTGGCATGATCATGATTATTAATGAATACACAACTATTCTTGGCCGTAATGCAGAATAATTGTGGTCGTGATACTAAAGAATATCCTTGGCCAGTAGTGCAGAGGGGTGATTCGATGATGTGGATTATTTATTAAAGCTGAGTCTCAGCTATAACAGTGATGAAAAACCTTTTAAATCATAAAAATAGTAGATTTTATTTTCTACTTGACTCTTTTAATGGATTGCATATTCCGCTGCAGTTAAACTGGTTGTCTATTGTATTTTATCGTTTAACATTGTTCAAGACTATTGATAATTTATTACGCATTATCTTAGTCATAATATTTCTTCTTTGGGCTAGTTGAGCTCACACCTTTCTTTCATCGTTTCTTCTGTGAAATGAGAATATAAATTTGGGACGAGTCTGGGAAACAGTGATGGTCCGAAGATAGCATTAGTAGTCCTCACTATTACGTGAAATAGTGTGATAATAATTGTAATGAGGACTTTTTGTTTGAGTTTGTATAATATCTAGTAGCGATATTTGTATTTAAACTCACGATTTTATGTCGTATTGCACACACAGAGTTATGTTAATAAGTTGTATTTAAATTACGTACCATGTAAGTGGCGACCCAAGATGGGTGATGTATACCAAATTTTGGGGCGTCACAAAACCCTAAAACAAACACAAAAATTGCCACATTTAGCCAATAAATCATCAATCAAAATGTGAAATACCATATACTGTACTAAAGAATAAGATAAATCACGCAAAGATCATTTGGAGCTCATCATCTCCACCAACGCGTAATTCAAAAGGCGCTTCAACCTCAAACTCATCCAGTACAACCTTTGAGCTTACTTCATTCACCAAACTCTCAAAATATCTCATTTTCTTAAATTTCCTCCATTTCAATACTTCATAATCCTATAATTTGAAAACCAATTCACTCTTTCCAAATAGAAAGCTAATCTCATATCTCTGGAGATTCCCATACCTGACCTTCGTCGAGTCCAAATTGGAAACCCTGACATCATTTGAATTCCACTTTTGTCTCACCGAAATGGCATCTAGCACGTCCTAAATCCAAACAATCATAAAGATGTAAGAAATTATGTGAAATCAAAAGACTTGAGTAATTAATGAAGAAATTGATGGACCTTTAAGAAGAGGGAAGGTTGAGGACAAAAGTCTCCTGAAGATGGTATTTTCATTTTTGGCCCATAGTGATTGCAATTCGCTTGCCCCATTCATACAAGCTAAGTCTCTTCTATCTAAGGCTCAAACTGGTCTGTTCAATACATTTCTCACTTAAGTCTGTTTTTAACTTTTTCCTAAATTCGCAAGAGTTAGCCATTTCTCACGAGTAATTTGTGGGTTACTCGTGTTTCAAATCAATGAGGCTCTTTAAGTTGGTTTCGATTGTATGGATGTAATATATGGGTCTAGATACAAGTTAGTAAAAATTATGACTTTCTAATCATTGTCAAAAGTTTGAAATAAATTTAGTTCAGTATTTTGAAAAAATAGGAAGAACACAATAATGGATCGGATAAATTTTGAATTTCTCTCTCGTAACATAAACAAAGAACAACAAAAAAAGAAAAAGAACATAAACATATTCAATCTATAAACAAAAATACCCAGAACAAAATAACCATCAATAAAAACTACAAAATCGAAATAAATGCCTAAGAAAACCAAATTAAGCTCAAATTAAGCATATCAGTAAACCAAAGAAAAGGGTAATAAAATTTCATTCTGAAAACCTTTCGGTGTTTGGAGACTCTGGATTTCTCATTCGTGGTCGGTTGCACTTCAAACTTTTTTGCTCTCTAATAGTACCGAGAGATTGGGCTAAAATAGCGACTGTGCATCAGGATCAATTCCTCAAATCCATCTTAACGGTGACCTCGAAGCACAAGAACACGAAGGAAGAAAACAAAATCGTTAATCCGAGAAACCACCTTCCAATTCTTCAAATACATATCCAACTAAATAATAGAATTTAAGAGCATCATAAAATTAGACCAAACTTTTTATTAAACCTCATATGCATTTAGAGAAAGCGCAATTAACCAACACTACAATTCAAACACTTGAACAAAAACCAATTTGATAATAAACCACTATAAAGGAATATACAATAATAAGTTCAAATCATGAAGTTACAATTGATGGCATCAATTTTAACACAAAAAACCTTTATAATTAATCTGAAATGAAAAACAAACAAAGATCAAAATAAGGATATCCTCCGAGACACATTGAATCTCAAACCAAAAAAAAGGAAGGAAAAAAAGTAATGAGAAACCCAGTTATCGCATGCCTATGGAGATTAGAAGAGAGAGATGACTACGACTTGAAATTTGAAATTGCAGATTATCAAACCGTTTCTCTATGCTCTGGCTGGGTATGAGAGATTTGGGGATGAAATTAGGGCTGGGTATTGGGTATAAGAGATTTAATAGAGTTTTGAGGGACGGAGTTGTTTGGGGCTGGGAATGAGAGAGCTCTGTTTGTGGTAGAAGAGATAACTCTGTTTGAAATTTGAATAAGCGAGAGAGAGAGAGCTGCTGACGTAGGATTTAGATGTGACGTTTGTCTTTTTTTTTCTCTCTGCTCTCCTTTATTATATATATATATATATATATATATATATATAATTCTAAGATAAAAGAATTCGGCAGGGTTTTCACTTTCAAACGCTACTAAGAAAAAATACCCACTCTGCCACTACACAAGCTACTTCACCCATTTGCACATGCACAACAGAATTCAACTAAGAAAAGGAGTACTATAGTTGGAATAAAGGAAGTCGTAAATTTTTAGTTTTAGTTGAACTGCTATATATGCGTTTAATTAACTACTATTAATTCTCGTCCAGAGCTGGCCTGAAATACTTTGTTGACATTCAAATTGCTCCATGAATCTGGACTCAAAAGTTGTATCAACCTATGATCTCATTCACACACGGTCTCCAATTCTTTACTCGTCCTAATCGGCCTTTTTCAAATTCACCAATTTTAAGATTAATAGTTAAACAAATGTATTAGAAATTTTGAAATCTAATAAGTCGACTTTGATAGTATATATATTTCATTGTTAACTCCTGATTTTGTACGCCTGACGAAATTACCCAAAATGACAGGTCAAAATAGCGTCAACGGTTGATGGAGTAATTGTTGTGAAATCAAACTCACGAAATACTCACATAAACATAAATAAAAAAAATATAAAGTATGAGCACAAGAATTTACGTGAAAACCCAATTGGGAAAAAATGACGGGAGAGAGAAATTCACTATAATAATATTGGGAGTACAAGTTGCGTATTTGTGTTGTATCTCTTGTGCCCTTTGATATTCTGTTCTATTTTGTTCTCTAAACCCTAGCTTGTAGCCGTATATATAGAAGTAACCTCCACCTGCATCCAACTAGGAGAAGGATTCATTATCCTTCCAAATAAGGAAATACAATCATATCTTAACAAGGACTCTCTCCTTGTCAAAATAAATATATTATGGGTCAACACCAAATTAAGCCCATTAAATAAAATGGGTTACACCTTGTCTAGACCCAAATAATCACACTCCAACATATACAAATTTATCCCAACAAAACAACCATATTTGCCGAAGACAAAATATCACACCTGAACTCCATGTGCCGAACTAAAATTGTTGGCTCCCAATATCACCGCCCCACTCCTCTTGTTCACTCATAAGATAGATAAACAATTTTTCTTCGAAGATATAAAGAACCAACCTTATACCAACCGAACCAACCTTATCACTACCGAAGATATAAAGAACCAACCTTATCACAACCGAATATATAGAGAACCAACCTTATATAAGCCGAACCAACCTTATCACTACCGAAGATATAAAGAACCACCCTTATCACTACCGAAGATATAAAGAACCAACCTTATCACAATCGAATATATAGAGAACCAACCTTATACCAACCGAACCAACCGAACCAACCTTATCACTACCGAAGATATAAAGAACCAACCTTATCACAACCGAATATATAGAGAACCAACCTTATTACAGCTGACAAATACACAGATAATTGAGCCAACCTTATTCCAACTGAAGACAAATAAATAACCCACCGAACACATCCAATCAAACACCAATTATAAAGTTCGTTCTGAGGAACTAAACGTATTCGTTCCGAAGAACTGTATAAATGATTATTTTGACCGTTCGGGAGGACGTTGGTCCGTGTCGAATGATATTGTCCGATCGAGAGGATGATGATCCGTCCCGAAGGAAGTTGTCTGTTCGAGAGGACGTCGGTCCGTCCTGAAGGAAGTAATCCGTTCGGGAGGACGATGGTCCGTCCCAAAGGATGTTTGACCGTTTGGGAGGACGTTGGTCCATCCCGAAGGATATTGTCCGATCGAGAGGACGATGGTTCGTCCCGAAGGAAGTTGTCCATTCGAGAGGACGTCGGTCCATCCCGAAGGAATTAATCCATTCGGGAGGACGATGGTCTGTCCCAAAGGATGTGATCCGTTCGAGAGGATGATGGTCCGTCCCGAAGGAAGTTTTCAGTTCGGGAAGACGTTGATCCGTCCCAAAGGATGTTATCAGTTCGGGAGGACGTTGATCCGTCCCGAATGAAGTTTACCCGACCTTATATAGACAGCCGAAGACATGATGAAGCCGATGTGATATAGTCCGAGGCAAACTGTAATTATCCGAAGAGGAATTGTGACGCCCCCAAAATTAGGTAAACATCACCCATCTTGGGTCGCCAGATACATGGTACAGAATTCAAATACAACTTATTAATACAACATGGTACGTCTGTAATACAAAACGTGAGTTTGAAACAAACATATACAAACTGAAAGTGAGTTTCACACTAATACAAATATACTAATCTCCTCTAGACCATCACAAACTCAAAAGGAGTCCTCATTCTCAATTATTATCACACTATTTCGCTAGCCCAAGAAGAAATATTATGATTAAGATAATGGGATAAACTAATCATTATCCTCCAACGGACCATCACGACCATAATTATCCACGAACAAGCAATCCATTAAAAGAGTTAAGAAAATAAAATATTTGTGATTTAAATTAATCATCAATGTTATCGTTGAGACTCGCTTAATAAATATTCCACATCATCGAATCAATACTACAAGGATATTCTTTAGTATCACGACCATAATTGAGGACTTTTACCACATCATTTGTAATTCATTAATGGTCGCGATCATGATCAATACCGCCAATGAATACCACATCATTTGTAATCATTACCATGATTCCATCATAATCATACCAAGTCCATCTATGCACTTTCAGATGACTTCAAAAAATATAAATATGAGGATGATGACAATGATATAAGAATTGATAAAACAAGTTCAAGAATTAATTTATCCAGGAACTAATAATGTCCAAATTGTCAACATGATCTTTGCTTTGTAGAGTAAAATTCAAGAATGCTCGGAAGAATATTTCCATGAAAAGATCTAGATGAAGCACAAATATCAAGAATATTCCACTAATTTCATAGAGTATAGTAGTCAAAGCTTTAACCAATTTGAGTATAATAAAGAATGGAATAACAAAAGAAATCACCACGATGCAGTGCATTTAGCATATAAAAGTTATTCAACGAGAATACTAAATAAAGAACCGTGTCAAAGCGAAATTCACTTGCAAGCAGGATGTTCCAACAGAATAATAAAGAATGCATAACAACGAAATCACCTTGTATGCGGTACTTGCATGAGCGAGTTATTTCAGCGTAATCTAATAAGGGCGGAATCAATTCCGTAAAAGCGCCTTAACCGGATGGATATTCCAAATGTAATAATAAAAAAGCGGAACCAGTCCGGCGTAAAAGCGCATGACGTGGGATATTCCAATGAGAATAATAAAAGGCGGAATCAGTGCGGCGAAAACGCATGCGAACATGAGATATTCCAATGTAATAATAAAGGCGGAATAATAGAAAAAATGTCACAAAGTATAGGGTAGATCACAGATATCAAAAGTTATTCCAACTGAGAATAATAAGAAATGGAATAACAACAGTTCTCTTCATGAATAAGAAAGAATAACACCCCCACAGTAAAAAGCTGAATATGAGAGTAGGGAAGTAGCGAGAATACTTTCTATAGTTTTCTATAATTTTTCTCTCGGAGTTTGATAGAATTGTAAGAAATAATGAAGGAATGAGCTTCTATTTATAGGAGAATGGAAGGGCACTGTTCATGGATGAAATAATTCTGCAGATATACGTATCAAGGTTTTGATATCACCAATGCAAAAATTCAATCAACTAACCAATAAGATTACAACAAAAAATTAAAATATAATACATACATATAAACACATGTTTTCAACTTATATATATCAATATTATATATACACCACTTAATTTTTCTCCCCCATACCCAACATCAATCCTCCACCCACCCAAAAATCAATTTCACTACACTCTTACACATCATTATCACACTACCACTTTTCCACTATTTTTCACTCACACACACATCACATACCTATCACTTTCACATATCACTTTCTCTCACCTTATACTCAATACATACATATACTTCCATACGTATACTCTTCCATTTCTAAAATCATTTTTTCAACACATATGGTTCTACATGGCCCCCCACATGTGGGCCCCACCTTTAAATAATTTTCTGGAGATTATTTTGAAAAATGAGTAAATAGGAATCCATAAAATAAGCAAACTTCATAAAAATCACCTTAATAATTTTAACAATATTTATCATCTTTATTACAATTCACAATATTAATCGACCGGGTCGTTCCTAGGAAAGAGGGGGCTTTCCAATAAGGATTTCTCCCTATTGGCGCGCAATTAGGTGACCAAACCTCTCCTTGATGGAACTTCTAGACATCGTTAATATTGGAAATAATAATATTAATAATTTTTTCGTCTCAATTATTGATTTTAACAATATAATAAATATCGACAATAATTGAATCAAATAACGTGAGATACTATGCAACAATTACTATAGTAATAATTGAACAAAACCGAATGACTTCTCACGTAAGCATCGATAATCAATACTGGTGTCTTCTTATGCAACCACGCTTTTATTATGTGCTTTTACTCTTCTGAAGTAGTTCAACGAAGATCAAGCCAGTAAAACTTCGCCGTTATTTTCATAAAAATATTTTTGTCGTTTTCTCAATCCAAACAATAATTACATTGTGGGGTCCACCAATGATTTGCCAGTTATGCGAATATTCCTCGCTAAAACGAATATTCTCCCACCAATCGAATATAATATAACAACTTGCATACTATGCAAAATTTATAAATATTACCCACAACTATAACATTATATCAATTTCACTCCATAATATTCAAAAGGTAGTTTTTATAAATAACGGCATAGTTATTCTTTGTAAGACCCAACTTATTATTAATGAAATTTAATTTTTCTATTTATTATTTTGAAATAGTAAGGGTTGATTTGATTAATGTGGTTAGTTAGGGATAAAAATCATAAATATTATTTCAAAAATAAGCAAGTGGTTATAAAATATTCATTGTTATTGGGGAATATTCGTTTGGTCGTGGAATATTATTAAATTTGTAGGGAATATTAAATGCGATGGCGTAAATGACCCATGTGTGAGCCCATAACGGAAAGCGATTGGATGAAGAAAGCGACAAATATAAGTGGTTTAAAAATAACTGGCGTGGTTATTCAGATTAATCTTTGTTAAAATACCGGTGGTTAAAACACGATGGCACTTTGCAGTATTGCACCAATTATTGATTCTTACGTGAAGAAAGGCACTACTCGATAATGGTTACGGTAATTCTTTATTCGATATTTTATTGAGTTGCGTTGATATTTTATATTCATTGTTTGATAATTGTCATTACACAAGTATTTTTTCATTATCAAAGCAATAATTCATATTATCTCGAATAATATTATTAGATAACATTATTGGCAATGTCTAGAAAGTTACATCTAAGGAGAGGTTTGGTCACCTTTAATTGCGCAAGAAGAAGAAATTCTTATTGGAAAGCCCCTCTATCTGAGGGCTGCGTGGTTGTCGATAATGTGATTACGTAATATTATTTTTGAATAATTAATTATTGATTTATATGATGAGGAAAATATTAATTTTATGAGGATATAGATGGAGAAAATTTTAATGTGACAATTGTTGAAAATTAATATTTTATCTTTTACGATAAAATAATTCATTTAAATATATTATTTTAATAATATATTAACGATGATATTTTACAATGAATGTGGGATATATGAGTATATGAGGAGGAAGAGTATTTTTGTGGCATTAAATGTTTAACACATGTTTTGTGTGTTGGTGGACACAATTATTGGATAGAAATTTGATTATAGCTTTGTAAAAAATCGCCTGGTTTGTGGATTTGGTCAATTTCTATTTGGAATTTGGAAAAACTTTCTTACGCAAAGTTGTAGAGAATTGAATTTCCTATAAAAACTCAAGAGATTGAATTTTACGATGAAAGGGCTTTTTATTATGAATTATTGAAGTTCGAAGTTCGAAATAATTAATTTTTGGGAGTTTTAGTTAATTATTTTGAGAAAAACGTTTTTTTTGCAACTAAGTTGGCCTCATGTGATTCAAATGGGCTGAGATCAGTTGTCTAAGGTGGGCTAAAGAAAATGTGAAAAATATATTAATATTATATTAATTTTCTACGCTTTTGGTGTTTTAAGCATTTTCCTATAAATAGGGTGTTTAGGTTAGAATTGAAAAACACTTTGAACCGAAGTTTCTCTCTATTTCTCTCTCGATATATTGGCGTATTCTTGTGAGTATACTTTGAGTATTGTTAGGCGGTGCAAGTTCCTTCCTTGACTATTATACGATATTCAAATTTAGAAGTCTTAATCTTTCGAGGTAAGGATGTTATTTTCTTCTCAAATGATATTATTTCTTCAATGTCATTATCTTTGAAATATTGGTTGGAACTTTTTATCAAATTTGGAACTTTTTCATATCGGAGGTTACTATTCATGAGTTCTTATTCACGAGTTACTATTCATGAGTTCTTATTCACGATTCTTATTCACGAGTCTTATTAAATGAAGCGTGAAGATGTTTTTTATGGAATTTCTATCTTTTGGTGTCTGAGATTCTTATTCACGATCTCGGCACTATTCACGATATCTGACCTTATTCATAGAAAAATAAAATTTCTTCTTTTTGTCCAAAATATCTATTCGGATACTAGCTTTGATTGTATCCGTGTTTTGATCATTCTTGAATTTTACACCACTATGATTATTTTTGAGGTATTTTTGAACATGGATAAAACAAAGTACGAATCCTTAATCCTTAATCCTTGTCATTTTGTTTCTTTGGATTCGTTTCTTTAAAAATATTTTCATCATCCTCGGTCTTAAATGATGATATTATTGAATATCTTTGGCTGTGTAGTGCAAAGATGAATGATTCTGAAGAATATCTTTGGTCAGTAGTGCAAAGATGAGCAGTGTTTAGATGAACATGATTAATGATGAATATCTTTGGCACGTAGTGCAAAGATGAATATTTGATTCGGATGTATATTGATTGATGTTCTGAGGGGATAAAAGATGAGGCGATGAACTTTTAAATTCATACATAGAAGATAGTAGTTTGCATTCTCTACTTAACTCTTCTAATGAATTATTATTTCAGCTGCGAATATTGATTTAAAATTTGTTGTCTATTGTATTCTATTAGATTTTTTCCTGTTGAAGACTAACGGTAATTTGTTGTATATTATCTTAGTCATAATATTCTTTCTTTGGGCTAGTTGAGCTCACCCTTTCCTTTTATTCCATTTTTCTTTCTCGGGAGGCGAGAATATAAGCGATGCAATTAGTCGGGGTATGGAATGAAGGTTTTAGAAAGGATTGTTTAGTAGTCCTCACCATTTTGTAAAATAATGTATCAATAAATGTGATGAGGATTTATTTGAGTATAGATATTATCAGAAGATAATATTTGTATTCAAACTCACGCTTTTCTTGTTGTAATAATAAAGTTGTAGTTGTTTACATACCATGTATTGACAACTCGGAATAGGTGATGTATACCTATTTTGGGGGTGTCACGGTTGGTATCGAGCTTAGGGATATGATCTCTGGCGGAGATGGGGAATAGAACTAGGAGGGAGAGGCGAGTAAATCCTTCGCTAGTGTGTCCTACCTAAGCTTATTTTTTAGTTGGTCGATATATAAGGATATTATGTGATATATTGATTTCCTTAATTAACCCTTGTTTTATGGCGGTATTTGAGAATGTCGTGAGAATATTAACAATGGAAATGAGGCCAGTGGAGCGCTTTATACTCACCAGCGAGGAGAAGCGTCTGTGAGGTGGCAATGTTCCTCCCGTGAACAACACCTTGAAAGCGAGATGATGAGCGAGGGATGTTTAGAAGCTTTTGCAGTTCATGCAAAATCGACGAGGAGACTTCGTGTTCAAAATACGAGGAGAAATGATAGCAATTCACGGGTTGTCTGGCCAAGCAGTTCGAAAGAGTTGGGACCACGAATTTAAAGGAAAGCAGATTCGATCATGCGGCGGAAACATGGGTCAAACAAATTACCAAGATATTCGATGTCTTGGGATGCACGGAGAACGAAGGTTCCATTCGCCACCTTTATGTTAGTGGCGAAAGCGACTCTTGGTGAGAATCGTGAAGCGTACCCATCCGTTCGCCTTTCGGCATGTCTTGGGAAGCGTTTGAAACTATTTAATGACAAATACTTTCACGAAAGTGTTGTTATCGTATGAAGGAAGTGGAGTTCATCGATTAGAGCAAAAACAACATGGCGGTGTCTCGATGCGAGGCAAAGTTTGCGAGTTATCGAGTTTGCACCTCATTTGGTGGAGAATGAGGAGCGATGACGCGGATGTTTCTTAGAGGTTTGAAACCGGCATACGTCGTATCTCATTTCTCATAAACTTCTCTCTATTCGGATGTTGTAAGCAGAGGCTCAATTATTAGAAGCGAGATAACGAAGTACGGTCATTGAGGACCACAACCGAGGATCGTACTCGGAGATAGCGATCAGCAGAATAATGATAACCGGCGGGAAAAAAGCGAGACGGACAAAAATGGTAACCACACTTGGTGGTAATCATGGCCGTGAAAATAGAAGAAGCGAGTCGGGGAGGAGATTTTAAAAGAGAAGATTTAACAACGACCATGTGAAAGCAGCGGTCGGTGGTGGCCCGGTTCTAAGGGAGGAGAAACGACCACCGGTCATATCTTATAAATGTTGGGAAAGAGGGACATATCGGTCCAAAGCTGTCCACAACAGTTCAAGGTATGCTATAATTGTGGAAAGGAAGGACATATCGCTCGAGATTATGCGGTAGCGAAACCTAGTTATTGAGGGACGGTGACTTAAAAAGACTATCCCGAGAAAAGTCAAAGTCAGCGATTAGGAAGAGAGTTTGTTGTGGTTGGTCAAATGCGAGGAACCCAAGCGAGGTGATCACGGGTAGTTTATTTATAAATTCTTGCGAAGTTTATACCTTACTTGATCTAATGTCTTTACCCATTCATTTATCTCTCTGCTTGTGCTCAACGTTTAAACTTGACTCAGGAGAAATTAGACTTTGACCTATCTGTGGAAACTCAGTTAGGAGAAACTTTCATCACATCCATTTTGTTTATAAATCTTGTTTGATTCAAGTTGGCACCATTACCTTACATTGACCTTATCTCTTTTAAGATACTTGCTTTTGATGTGATTTTAGGGATTGATTGGTTAACTACTCATTATGCCAAAATTGATTGTTTTCGTAAGGTTGTTAGTTTTCATATTCCTAACCAACACTGTTATGCAATTCAAGCAACTAAACCATTAAAATCAATCAACTTTGTCATATCTAACCATAAAGCTATTCGTTTATTGAAAAGCGAATGTCAAGCTTTCTTAGCCCATGTTATGGATTTGAATAAAGACCCGTCAAATTTGAATAATATTCTGTTGTTATTGACTTTCGGACGTATTTTCTGAAGAACTTCCGGTCTACCCCGAGCGTGAAGTTGAATTCTTTATTGATCTTGAACTGGTACAAAGCCCATTTCTAAAACCCATATCGAATGGCTCTATTGAACTTGAGGAGTTAAAGGTCCATTCTGAGGAATTGTTGGACATCGGTTTCATTCGTCCTAGTACATCTCCTTGGGGTGCTCTGTTTTATTTGTAAAGAAGAAAGCGGGAGTATCGACTTTTGTATTGACTATCGGGAATTGAACCATGTCACCATCAAGAATTGGTATCCTACTACCTCGTATTGATGACTTGTTTGACCCGATTCTGAGGCACAATTCTTTTCAAAAATCGATCTTCGATTACGGATATCATCGGTGAAGATTAGGCGAGGATATTCAAAGCGCCTTTAGAACTTCGATGCGGGCATTATGAATTCTTAGTCATCTCTTTCGGACTAACTAATGCTCTGCGCTTTCATGGATATGATGAATCAGTATTCAAGGAATATTTGGATCGATTCGTTGTTGTCTTTATTGATGACATCCTTATATTTCAAAAGTCGTGAAGATCATGAGCACCATTTGAAAATTTGGTACTCCAAAGGCTTCGTGAAAACAAACTATATGCCAAATTGAAGAAATGCGAGTTCTCGCGAGGAAGTAGCATTCCTTGGGCACGTGATGTCGAAACATGGAGTATCTGTTGATCCGTGAAGATTGAAGCAATCAAAGTTGGGAGCAACCAAAGTCGGTGGTGAAGTACGTAGCTTTTTGGGCTTAAATTTGGTTATTATCGGAGATTAGTGGAAGGTTTTCTCGAATCGCTACTCCATTAACTTCACTAACTCGGAAGGATACAAAATTCGTTTGGAGTGAAGAATGCGAGAAGAGTTTCAAGAGCTTAAGAGGAGACTTATTTGGCACTGTTCTAACAATACCATCTGGTTCGGATGGATTTGTTATCTACAATGATGCTTGAGGCAAAGGGTTAGGATGTGTTCTCATGCGGCGTGGGAAATTCATAGCCTATGCCTCATGACAACTTAAAGAGTATGAGAGAAATTATCCTACTCATGATCTAGAGTTAGCGTGATCGTTCAGCATTATTAAAGATATGGAGGCACTATCTATATGGGGAGAAAGTGGAGATATATTCGGACCATAAAAGCCTTAAATATTTCTTCACTCAAAAAGAACTCAACATCTGGCGGTGACGTTGGCTCGAGCTATTGAAAGACTACGACCACACTATTCAATACCATCCGGAAAAGCGAGCGTGGTAGGCGACGCGTTGAGTAGAAGATCATATGCGAGAGCGAGTGCGATGATGTCAAGTATACGCGTAGAGCCAACTTTAATAGAAAAGTTAAGGTTGCTCAAGCCACCGACCCGAGGAGGCGATGCATATGAAGAAGAAAATCTGAAGGAGCTATTCCTAAGAGAATTGATGAAGAAGGAATACTTGAGTCCACTCTAGACTTTGTGTTCCTAACGACTACGATTTGAAGTATAAGATTATGATGGAGGCACACAATACACCATTTGCAATCCATCACGGAAGTACTAAAATGTATCGTGATCTTGACATACATTTTGGTGGAACAATATGAAGAGAGAGATTGCAAAGTTTATCTCGATGTGTTTAACTTGTCGGCGTGTAAAGGCGGAGCATCTAGTACCTAAGGTCCGTTGCAACCACTTGAGATTCGAAATGGAAGTGGGAACACATTACCATGGATTTCGATTTACGGGTCTTCCCTACGGTTTCTCGGGCATCAATGCTATTTGGGTTATTGTTGATAAATTAACCAAGTCTCGCTCATTTCTTGCCGAAATCGGAGACTTATTCACTTGAGCGTCTTGCTAGTATGTACGTGAATGAGATTGTGAGGTTGCATGGCATGCTGTATCCATAGTTTTGGATCGTGACCCAAGATTCACTTCAAGATTTTGGGTTAGCTTGCAAAAAGCTATGAGCGCGGATCTCTGATTGATTCGGCATACCATCCTCAAGCAGACGGACAATCGAAAGGACTATTCAAACTCTTGAAGATTTATTAAGACTACGTGTCCTAGACTCAAGGCGGTTGGGATAAGTATTTACCATTGGTGGAATTCTCCTACAACAACAGTTATCGAGCAAGTATAGGTGTGGCTCCATTTGAAGCATTATATGGCGAAAGTGTCGCTTCAAAGTATGTTGGGGACGAGGTGGGTGAAGCAACTTTTGTTGGGACCGAGTTGAATGCGATATGACTACGGAAAAGATCCAAATAATTGACATAGCGTATACAAAGCGGCACAAGATCGACAAAAGAGTTATGCGGATCTTCATCGAAAGGGCGTGGAATTTAGTGTAGGGGATCATGTATTGTTGCGAGTTGCTCCATGGAAAGGAGTTACAAGATTTGGGAAGAGAGGAAAGCTCAATCCACGATTTATTGGTCCATTTCAAATTCTTGGCCGAAGTAGGAAATGTAGCCTATAGACTCGCGTTACCTCCAAGTATGTCTCGTGTTCATAATGTGTTTCACATATCCGTACTTCCGTAAATATGTGAAAGACCCGAACCACGTTATAGAGTTAGAAGCAGGACGAGATAGTAGAAGACTTAGCGTATGAGGAGGTACTGTCAAGATCTTGGATAGGAAGGAGCATGTCTACGCTGAAAGGTCATACCACAAGTTAAAGTTTTGTGGAGGAATAAATATAGAGGAAATGACACAGGAATTGGAAGCGGAAATGAAAGCAAGGTATCCTCACCTTTTCAAAACACAGTATCGATACGTCAATTTCGAGGGAGGGACGAAATTTCATAAGGAGGGGAGGTTGTAAGACCCCAACTTATTATTAATGAAATTTAATTTTCTCTATTTATTATTTTGAAATAGTAAGGGTTGATTTGATTAATGTGGATAGTTAGGGGTAAAATCATAAATATTTCAAAATAAGCAAGTGGTTATAAAATATTCATTGTTATTGGGAATATTCGTTTGGTCGTGGAATATTAAACTTTGTCGGGGAATATTAAATGCGATGGCGTGACCATGTGTGGCCCCCATGTGAAAGCGATTGGATGAAGAAAGCGACAAATATAAGTGGTTTAAAAATAACGGCGTGGTTATTACAGATTAATCTTGTTAAAATACCGGTGGTTAAAACACGATAGCATTGCGGTATTGCACCAATTATTGATTCTTACGTAAGAAGGCACTACTCGATAATGGTTACGATAATTCTTTATTCGTTATTGATTTTATTGAGTTGCGTTGATATTTTATATTCTTTGTTGTTTGATAATTGTCATTTACAAGTATTTTTCATTATCGAAGCAATAATTCATATTATCTGAATAATATTATTAGATAACATTATTGGCAATGTCTAGAAAGTTATTCAATACAGGAGAGGTTTGGTCACCTAATTCAAGGCGCATGATAAGAAGAAATTCTTATTGGAAAGCCCTACATCACAGGAAGCTATGCGGTTGTCGATAATGTGATTCTATAATATTATTTATGAATAATTAATTATTGATTTATATGATGAGGAAAATATTAATTTTATGAGGATATAGATGGAGAAAATTTTTAATGTGACAATTGTTGAAAATTAATATTTTATCTTTTTACGATAAAATAATTCATTTAAATATATTATTTTAATAATATATTAACGATGATATTTTACAATGAATGTGGGATATATGAGTATATGAGGAGGAAGAGTATTTTTGTGGCATTAAATGTTTAACACATGTTTTGTGTGTTGGTGGACACAATTATTATTAGTAGAAATTTGATTATACTTTGTAAAATCTCCCATTTGTGGATTTTGGTCAATTTCTTTTTGGAATTTGGAAAAACTTTCTTCTGCAAAGTTGTAGAGAATTGAATTTCTATAAAAACTCGAGAGATTGAATTTTCTGATGAAAGGGCTATTTATTATGAATTATTGAAGTTTGAAGTTAAAATAATTATTTTTGGGAGTTTTAGTTAATTATTTTGAGAAAAACGTTTTTTGCAACTAAGTTGGCCTCATACATGTGATTCAAATGGGCTGAGATCAGTTGTCTAAGGTGGGCTAAAGAAAATGTGAAAAATATATTAATATTATATTCAATTTTACGCTTTGGTGTTCTAAGCATTTTCTATAAATAGGGTCTTGGGTTAGAATTGAAAAACACACACGAAGCTGAAGTTTCTCTCTATTTCTCTCTCGATATATTGAGCGTATTCTTGTGAGTATACTTTGAGTATTGTTAGGCGGTGCAAGTTCCTTCTTGACCTTATACATTATTCAAATTTAGAAGTCTTAATCTTTCGAGGTAAGGGATGTTATTTTCTTCTCAAATGATATTATTTCTTGATGTCATTATGTTGAAATATTGGTTGAAACTTTTATCAAATTTGGAACTTTTTCATGTCGGGGTTACTATTCATGAATTCTTATTCTTATTCATGAGTTCTTATTCACGAGTTCTTATTCACGAGTCTTATTAAATGAAGCGTGAAGATGTTTTTTTGTGGAATTTCTATCTTTTGTGTGAGAGATTCTTATTTATTCACGTATCTGACTATTCATAGAAAAATAAAATTTCTTCTTTTGTCCAAAATATCTATTACGGATACTAGCTTTGATTGTATCCATGTTTTGATCATTCTTGAATTTTACACCACTATGAATATTTTTGAGGTATTTTTGAACATGGATAAAACAAAGTACGAATCCTTAATCCTTAATCCTTGTCATTTTGTTTCCTTTGGATTCGTTTCTTTAAAAATATTTTCATCATCCTCGGTCTTAAATGATGATATTATTGAATATCTTTGGCACATAGTGAAGATGAATGATTTCTAAAGAATATCTTTGGGCGTAGTGCAAAGATGAGCAGTGTTTAGATGAACATGACCCAGTGATGAATATCTTTGGCACTGTAGTGCAAAGATGAATATTTGATTCAGATGTATATTGATTGATGTTACGGGGATAAAAGATGAGCGATGAACTTTTAAATTCATACATAGAAGATAGTAGTTTGCATTCTCTACTTAACTCTTCTAATGAATTATTATTTCATTGCGAATATTGATTTAAAATTTGTTGTCTATTGTATTCTATTAGATTTTTCCTGTTGAAGACTAACGGTAATTTGTTGTATATTATCTTAGTCATAATATTCTTTCTTGGGCTAGTTGAGCTCACCTTTTCCTTTTTATTCCATTTTTCTTCTCGGGAGGCGAGAATATAGCGAGTGCGAGTAGGGGTATGGAATGAAGGTTTTAGAAAGGATTGTTTAGTAGTCCTCACCATTTTTGTAAAATAATGTATCAATAAATGTGATGAGGATTTATTTGAGTATAGATATTGTCTGAAGATAATATTTGTATTCAAACTCACAGTTTCTTGTTGTAATAATAAAGTTGTAGTTGTTTACGTATGCCGTGTATTGATTTCGAGAATAGGTGATGTATACCTATTTTGGGGGCGTCACAGTTAGTATCGAGCTTAGGGATATGATCTCTGGCGGAGATCGGGGAATAGAACTAGGAGGGAGAGGCGAGTAAATCCTTCGCTAGTGTGTCCTACCTAAGCTTATTTTTTAGTTGGTCAATTATATAAGGATATTATGTGATATATTGATTTCCTTAATTAACCCCTTGTTTTATAAAGATTTGAGAATGTCATTGAGAATATTAACAATGGAAATGAGACCAAGTGGAGACGATTGTACTCACCAACGAGGAGAATGTATGTGCACAGTGGCAATGTTCCTCTGTGAACAAACACCTTCGGCGAGATGATGAGCGAGGAGATGTTTAGAAGCTTTTTGCGGTTCATGCAAAATCAGACGAGGAGACTCGTGTTCAAAATACTGAGGAGGAAATGATAGCAATTCACGGGTTGTCACAAACAAGCAAGCGATTCAAAGAGTTGGGACCACGATTTTAAGGAAAGCAGATTCGATCATCACGGCGGAAACATGGGTCAAACAAATTACCAAGATATTCGATGTCTTGGGATGCACGGAGAACGAAGGTTCCATTCGCCACCTTTATGTTCCGTGGCGGCGGACTCATTGGTGGGATCGTAAGCGTACTCCATCCAAATTAAGACTCAAGATGTCTTGGGAAGCGTTTGAAACTATTTAATGACAAATACTTTCCGAAAGTGTTAAATCGTATGAAGGAAGTGGAGTTCATCGATTAGAGCAAAAAACAACACGGCGGTGTCTCAAGACGAGGCAAAGTTTGAGAGTTATCCAGTTTGCACCTCATTTGGTGGAGAATGAGGAGCGATTGCGCTTGGATGTTTCTTAGAGGTTTGAAACCCCAAGGCATCGTCGATATCTCATTTCTCATAAACTTTCTCTATTCGGATGTTGTAAGCAAAGGCTCAATTTATTAGGCGAGATAACGATACGGTTAACTGAGGACCACTGACCGAGGATCGTATCGAGATAGCGATCAGCAGTAATAATGATAACCAACGGAGAAAAACAGATGACGGACAAAAATGGTAACCACACCGGTGGTAATAATGGCCATGAAAATAGAAGAAGCGAGTCGGGAGGAGATTTTAAAAGAGAAGATTTAACAACGACTATGTGAAGGCAGCGGTCTACGCTGACAAGAATCGGTTCTAAGGGAGATTCTTTTAGCACTATATCCGAGATTTCGATCAAGAAGTACTATTCTTTCTGAGGTAAGGGAGATTATTTTCTTCATAAATGATATTATTTCGTCAATATCATTATGCCAAAATATTGGTTTGAACTTTTTATCAAATTTGAAACTTTTTCATGTTGGGGTTACTATTCATGAGTTCTTATTCACGAGTTCTTATTCATGAGTTCTTATTCATGAGTTCTTATTCACGATATCTGACCTTTATTCACAAATACGACATTATTCATAGAAAAAATTAAGTTTTCTTCTCTGTGTCCAAGATTGTCTGTTATGATTCCTATCTTTGATTGGATCTATGTTTTGATCATTCTTGAATTTTACTCCACTATGATTATTTATGAGGTATTTTTGAACTTGGGTTGTTTAAAGTACGAATCCTTAATATTTGTTCTTTTGTTTCACTGGATTCGTTTTTTTTAAAATATTTTGCATCATCCTCAATGATATAACTGAATATCTTTGGCCTATAGTGCAAAGATGAATGATTTCTGATGAATATCTTTGGCTCGTAATGCAAAGATGACCTGTTGTTTAATATCTTTGGCATGTAGTGCAAAGATGACTTGTTGATGAATATCTTTGGCATGTAGTGCAAAGACGACTTGTTGATGAATATCTTTGGCCTGTAGTGCAAAGATGACTTATTGATGAATATCTTTGGCCTGTAGTGCAAAGATGACTTGTTGATGAATATCTTTGGCCCGTAGTGCAAAGATGAATTTATTAGTAGGATTATGAACATGAACTGTGATTTGGTATAACCATGATCTTTGATGTTTCAGGTGATGAAAATTAACTTTATCCTGGATGAGGAAAGGAATTTAGAACAACAATTACGATTATGAGTTATACACGTGATTGTGGATGTGAATTGTTGATTAATGTTACGAGGATAAAACATTGTTGATGGACTTTTAACATGGAGAAGATAATAGATTTTATGGTCTATTTGACTCTTCTAATGGATTGCTCGTTACCGCAACTATGGTTGAAAAGTTTTATCATCTACCATATGTTACGAATCTACGATTTATTATTGTTGAAGGCTATTGATAATTTATTTATCTTTAGTCATGATATTATTCTTGAGCTAGTTGTGCTCACCCTTTTGCTTCACAATTCCTTTCGGTGTAATAGTGTAGTGTATTTGGGTCGGCGGGGATAACGAGGGAATAGAGCGTGTGGTCATCATTTAGTAGTTATATTTGGTGAATCAACTAGGGTGAGACGAACCCAACGTTGGAAGGGTGTTTTACCACTATCATACAAGATGTCTAATGACATACCACCTCGTGTCATCATAAAGGCGTGGTTGTGCTCATCCACTTCACGAGTATATATCTGAGCACTACCTATATAATCTTGGAGTTTGGTTGAAGTATAATTCTCAATTAGAGGCGGTGGAGATAATGATATGTCAAGAGAAGACACACCATTGAGAAGAATATGATAGTAATCTTCTCATTTTTCTTTGGGGTCTATTAGATCAACCAAGGATAATTTTGTGGGCATATGATATCTATCATAACCTAGACGCGTGGCCTCCCGTGTCGAAGGTTTTCTTGAGCACTTCCCAAAGATTTTAATTTCTAAAATAGTTTTCGACTATACCTTTATGTAAGGTGTCATTATGAGGTGCTATCCATGGTTGGGACATGAGTCACAGTTGGTATATATTTGTATTTAAACTCACAGTTTAAGTGTTGTCGTATCTTGCACGACAATTGTATTAATAAAGTTGTAGTTGTTTTTTGTACCATGTATTTGGCGACTCAGAATGGGTTGGATGGAATGGACCTATTTTGGGGTCGTCACAATATCCATGAAGGCAGCAGGAGCATTAGTCAATCCAAAGGACATGACTAGAAATTCATAATGCCCGTACCGAGTTCTGAAAGCCGTCTTTGGAATGTCATCGGTTCTAATCTTCGATTGGTGATATCCGGAACGAAGATCAATCTTTGAAAAGAATTTGGCTCCTTGCAACTGGTCAAACAGGTCATCAATACGTGGCAATGGGTACCTATTTTGATGGTGACATGATTCAACTCCGATAATCATATATAAAGTCGCATACTCCCATCTTTCTTCTTCACGAATGTAAGCAGAGCACCCCGAGGAGAAGTATTAAGACGAATAAAGCCAATGTCTAACAATTCTCGCAATCGAAGTCTTTAACTCACGAAGTTCAATAGAGCCATTCGATATGGGGCTTTAGAAATGGGTTTTTATCTTAGGGTTCAAGGACGATACAAAATTTAATTTCACGCTCTGGGGGTAGGTCAGGAAGTTCTTCAGGGAATATGTCAGGAAATTCATTAACAATAGAAATATTATTCAAAATTGACGTATTTTTGTTTAGATCTGTGACATGAGCTAAGAAAGCTTGACATCCGTTTTTCAATAAAAGAATAACTTTATGGCTTGAGATGACAGTGATTGATTTTAATGGTTTAGTTACTTGAATTCGTATAATAGGTCGATTAGGAATATGAAAGCTAACAACCTTACGAAAACAATCAATTTTTGCATGATGAGTAGTTAACCAATCAATCCCTAGAATTACATCAAATGCAAGTATTTTTAATGAAATAAGATCGACAGGTAATGTGTGGGTACCAACTTGAACCAAACAAGACTTATAAACCGTGGATGTAATGAAGGTTTCACCCAACGGAGTTTCCACAGATAAGTCAAAGTCTAATTTCTCCGGGCTCAAATTTAATCGTTAAGCGCAAGTAGGAGAAATAAAAGAATGGGTAGAACCGGTATCAAATAAGGTATAGACTTCGCTAGAGTTTATGATAAGCTTACCCGTGATGACCTCATTCGGGTTCCTTGCTTTCTGGGAGGTCACTACAAATGCTCTCCCTTGCACTACTGGCTTTAACTTTTTTGGGACGGCCTTTGGTGCCTCCATCCTAGCTGAACTTGTCTTCGACGAACGACAAAATTGGGCTAGGTGACCTTCTCTTCCATAATTATAACATGCTTTAGACGGCATCGCGTAGTTTGGACTGATGTGTCCCTCTCCTCCGCATTTGAAACATATGATAGGTGGTCGTTCTCCTTCCTTAACAATGGGTCTTTGGTCTTGGCGTCTTTCCATCATTGTTGAATCTCCTCTTCTTGAAATGTCCATTTTACTTACTTGGCCATGATTACCAAAGTGGTTACCATTTACGGCATGTTGATTCCTCCACGTTTGTTGTTCTTGTTTGATGACCGATACCACTTTGGTATTTTCATCTTTCTTGGTGCTTTCTCTTAGTTGCGTTGACTCGTTCTGGCGCTCCAATAAGCGAGCCCTATTTACAACATCCGAGTACAAACACGGTTTATGAGAAATAAGATATTGACGTATCTCCTGGTTTCAAACCACTTAAAACATTTGCCTCATTCGGCTCCTCATTATCGACCAAATGGGATACAAACGGGATAACTCCACAAATTTAGCCTCGTGACGGCGACACGGTCATATTGTTTTGTTCCAATTTGATAAACTCCACTTCTTTCATGTGACGAATACTCTCGGGAAAGTACTTGTCGTTGAATAGCTTTTGGAACTTCTCCCAAGACATCTTGAGTGCGTCAGGCTGGGTACGTTTTACAAATTTCCACCAGTAATCTGCCTCTTCACGCAACATGAAGGTGTCGAAGGGAACCTTTTGCTCCTCGGAGCATCCCAAGACATCAAATATCTCGGTGATCTGCTTTATCCATGCTTCCGCCTTAAGTGGTTTTGGCTCTCCTATAAACTCCGGTGGTCCCAGCCTTGAAGCATTTAGCGATGGCCGTCCGAGAGTTTCAAGTGTTTCCACCTATATTTTGGATGAGGAGCTCTCGCTTGATGTTGCATGAATTAGATAAAGCCTCCGAAGCGATCCATCATTCATCATTTGGTCGGTGTTGTTGTTTGCATGAGGATTGTCGTCTTCACGATGCACATTCTCACGATTATTGATATGTGGAGACTCAACGGTCTCTTGTACTCCATTGCTATTTTCAACATTCTCGGATGTCATTTTTAGATCACGCCACAAAACAAAGGTTCATTAACATATAACATATTATCCATATACTTTGTGACCAATTAAATACCTAATAAACTTAGGTAGGTCATACTAGCGAAGGAATTCCGTCTCTCCCTCCTAGTTCTAGTCTCATATCTTAGCGGAGATCATATCCCTAAGCTACGATACCAATTAATGGCGCGCCCCAAAATTAGGTAAACATCATCCATCTTGGGTGCATGGATCATGGTACGTAATTCAAATACAACTTATTAATACAACTCGTGTACATAATACGACAAAAAACATAAACCGTGAGTTTGAATACAAATATTGTCTACTAGAGAGTATACAAACTCAAAAGGAGTCCTCATTATAATTATTATCACATTATTTCACGAATAGTGAGGACTAATAATGTTATCCTCTGGACCATCACTCCGTTCCCAGACTGCCCAAATTTATATTCTCGTTTCTCAAGAGAAAAAGTGAAAGAAAGGGTGAGCTCAACTAGCCCAAGAAGAAATATTATGACTAAGATAATGCGAGAATAAATTATCATTAGTCTCAACAATGTTAAGCGATAAAATATAATTGACATCAAGTTTTAGCTGCGGAAAACAAGCAATCCATTAAAAGAGTCGAGTAGAAAATAAAATCTACTATCTTTTATGATTTGAAAGGTTTTTCATCATCATTATCATTGAGACTCGACTTAATAAATATTCCACATCATTGAATCACCACCGCATTTATGATTAAAGATATTCTTTAGTATCACGACCACAATTATCTATGCACTACGGGCCGAGAATATTTGTGTATTCATTAATGGTCATGATCATGCTAACAATCGTCCATCAATGCACTACGGGCTAATGAGGACTTTTACCACATCATTTGTAACATTACGGCCATGATTACAACCGAATAATCCACGGTCATAATCATACCAAGTCCATCTATGCATTATGAGCCCGAGATGACTTTCAAAAATATAAATATGAGGATGATGACAATGATATAAGAATTGATAAATCAAGTTCAAGAATTAATTTATCCGAGAACTAATAATGTCCAAATTGTCAACATGATCTTTGCTTTGTAGAGTAAAATTCAAGAATGCTCAGAAGAATATTTCCATGAAAAGATACTGGATGAAGCGCATATTTCAAGGATATTCCACTAATTTCATGGAGTATAGTAGTCAAAACTTTAACCAACTGAGCATAGTAAAGAATGGAATAACAAAAGAAATCACCATGCATGCGGTACTTCGCATATACAGGTTATTCCAACAGAATACTAAATAACGGAACCAGGTCAGGCGAAATAAGAATACTTTTCTATAGTTTCTCTATAATTTTTCTCTCTGGAGTTTCAGTAAATTCGTAAGAAATAATGAAGGAATGAACTTCTATTTATAGGAGAATGGAAGGGCACTGTTCATGGATGAAATAATTCTGCAGATATACGTATCAAGGTTTTGATATCACCAATGCAAAAATTCAATCAACTAACCAATAAGATTACAACAAAAAATTAAAATATAATACATAAATATAAACACATGTTTTCAACTTATATATATCAATATTATATATACACCATAATTTTCTCCCCATACCCAACATCAATCCCCCACCCACCCAAAAATCAATTTCACTACACTCTTACACATCACTATTACACTACCACTTTTCCACTATTTTTCACTCACACACACATCACACACCTATCACTTTCACATATCACTTTCTCTCACCTTATACTCAATACATACATATACTTCCATACGTATACTCTTCCATTTCCAAAATTATTTTTCCAACACATATGGGCCCCACATGTGGGCCCCACCTTTAAATAATTTTCTACCGATTATTTTGAAAAATGAGTAAATAGGAATCCATAAAATAAGCAAACTTCATAAAAATCACCTTAATAATTTTAACAACATTTATCATCTTTATTACAATTCACTGATATTAATCGGCCAAGATTAGTTCCTAGGAAAGAGGGGTTTCAATAAGGATTTCTCCTATTGGCCATGATTAGGTGACCAAACCTCTCCTTGATGGAACTTCAGACATCGTTAATATTGTAAATAATAATATTAATAATTTTGTCGTCTCAATTATTGATTTTAACAATATAATAAATATCGACAATAATTGAATCAAATAACGTGAGATCTTATGCAACAATTACTATAGTAATAATTGAACAAAAGCTGAATGACTTCTCACGTAAGCATCGATAATCAATACTGGTGTGCTACTTATGCAACATGCCAGCATTCAGATTTACTTTTACTATCGAATAGTTCAGCGATGATCAAGCGGTAAAACTTCTGCTTTGTTATTTTCATAAAAATATTTTTGTCGTTTTCAATTCGATAATAATTACATTGTGGGGTCCACCAATGATTCTTGTAGTTACGAATATTCCTCGCTAAAATGAATATTCCCAACCAATCGAATATAATATAACAACTTGCATACTATGCAAAATTTATAAATATTACTCACAACTATAACATTATATCAATTTCACTCCATAATATTCAAAAATAATATTTATAGAAAATTCATCTTTATTCAAAAAGTTGGGGTTTTACAGGAATGTTGCTTCCCGGAAGTGGGTTATTGCCCAAATGTCACGGGAGAGTCGTCAAAAGTCCAACAAAGTACGAACTTTAATTGCCCCAGTCTCTTATTTATAAGGAACTTATAAATAAGAGAGTATTCAAAAAGTCTCTTCGAGATTTTTATCCTCGGGATTTTATCCTCCGAATTTATATCATCCGAATTTTTATCCTCCGAATTTTCTTCGGTCTGTGGTTGATGATGAAACTGAAGCCGCCTTTAAAGCACGTCAATGATATAAAAGCTTAAACTTTTATCTCTGCGCAGGATGAATTCGTTACTGGTGCGGTGACTCAGCACCAATTTATCATCACCTGGACCAAAGTATTAATGTTTAGATTTTACATGCATCATGTGAATACTACCACTACATGCATAATCAATTATGATCATGCTTCAATTGCTATTGACATAATACATATATACACACGTACAAGTATATATTTAATTTAATAAAAAAGAATCACTTATCTCCTTCGGTGAATCGGTGATTTTAAATCGACACTAGAATAAGTGTCTTTGTTTCCCCCATGACGGCTTAATGTTAACGCTTTGATTTTTGACACTTGACGAAATCATCCAAAAAGACAAAGCCAAAATAAGCATCCTGACGGTTGATGGAGTAATTGTTGTGAAATCAAACTCACGAAATACACGCACATAAACATAAATAAAAAAATATAAAGTATGAACACAAGAATTTACGTGGAAACCCAATTGGGAAAAAACCACGGAGAGAGAGAGAGAAATCCACTATAATAATATTTGGAGTACAAGTTGCGTATTTGTGTTGTATCTCTTGTGCCATTTGATATTCTGTTCTATTTTGTTCTCCAAACCCAAACATGGCCAGTATATATAAATAATCTCCACTTGCGATCCAACTCAGGAGAAGGATTCTTATATCCTCCAAATAAGAAAATACAATCCTATCTTAATAAGGCTACTATCTCCTTGTCAAAATAAATATATTATGGGTCAACACCAAATTTTATTAAATTAAATAAATTGGAGTTCTGGCATTTAACCAAAAATAATCACACTCTAACATTCATTATAATAATAATTTTGTACATATATCTAATAAACTCAAGAATAAATTGTGATTCTAAATATAATTAGATTTAATTATAAAACGTAAATTAAGAGAAGTAACTTGGTCCATCCGTTTGCTTCAATAATTTAACGTATATTGAACGGATGCTGCAGGGACCAGAAAATGGCACGCGCATGCATGGGTGGTCAATTGCCGTCTCACTTGGTTTATAATCGGCATCAGCAATTATAGACTCTTACCATAAGCGCAGTGTGACGTTAGGAATAAATTTGGACTATAAAAGTTTGCATCCAGTCCATTGTATCCGTGCTATTCTAAAAAAAATCTAGATGACAAAATTGCTTATGCAATTGATATAATAAATGTAACAAAAAAAATTATGAATTGATATAATATGATCAAGGATGTGATAACTTTTTGAAAACTAAATCGAGTAAATTAGCTATCTAATTTAGAGGTGAGAATGGTACGGTTTGAAGTCCAAACCGCACCCGAAACCGCTTAGGTGCGGTTTAAAAATTTTAAAACCACACACGAAACCGCTTGTGATTAGTGCGGTGCGATTTTAAAGCGTGCGGTGCGGTTTCGGTTCTAAACCCAATTGAAACAACAAAAAAGTCTAAGTCTTCAATAAAATTTAACATAGAACTTATATCGAGCAATTACCTTGGTGACAGAGTCGGCAATGAGAATTATATCAAGCATACAACCAAAGTTCCTTCTGCCAAACATGTCAAATTCACCATCAAGTCATAGAACAGTGAGACACGTAAAATAGTTTTAGTTTATAATAAAGGAATGATGCTATAAAACTAAAACATACGTTATATAAAACAACGGAGACTATATATATTCGATAACAAGCAAGAAGGTGTATCTAGTTTCCAAAAAATTAAAAGTATATACTGGAGATAGAATGAAATTATATCTTATATACTGCATGGAGGACTTATAGAATATAATCCTAACTATACCTAATTTGAAAAATAATCTATTAGGCTATTACTATTATAGTATTGGCTTAACCAACGATCGTGAAGTCTTTCGAACCAACGAATTTTTCCCCTCAACTATAAGTCCCTCTAATAACGCATCAAACAAATTTGAAATTCCAAAACCCAATTGCTTAATTTTTGACTCTATAACCTCTAACAATCTTCTTTCAATTGGTGAAAAAAAGACAATGCAAAGCAGGATTTTTTCTACGGCGTGTTTAAGTAAAATTAAAGTAACTTTAGAATTTACTAGAGATAATATATATATATATATATATATATATATATATACACACACACACACAGATCGGTTTTCGTTTTTATCGTGCGGTTTTGGTTAGTAACCAAATCGGAACCGTAAATTTGATTATTCAATTCCACTAAAACCGCATTTACACGCGCCGACGGAACCGTTGGTGCGATTTTAATTGGTGCGGTTCGTACGGTTTTTAGTGCGGTTTCGATTTCAATTTAGTTACTTGTCCAGTCCTAATCCAATTATAATAATAATAATTATTATTATAATGTGCATAAACTGATTGTGGCGTGGGTAGTTCCGTATTGAATAAATATCAAGGGCTAGTTAACAGCCATTACTACTACTATGGCCTATGCACGAGATAGAAAAATAAATGAGGAAAGTCTAACTGTCAACTACTCGTCATTAGTACTAACATATATACAAATTAATCTGTGACTTTCTGGTTGTTTCTTAACTTCCTTACCTGAAATTGAATAGTACAGGTAGTTGTTTTCATTAAATTCTTACTTTAAAAGCGGCTACATTACATGCATGCATCACCATAGAACTAACGCAAAATCTAGCTTGGCTGTCTGTTAATGTTTGGCCCTAGTAATAATATTGCTTGTGAAGTAGTGTGTGTTTGTGTACCGTTGTTGATTGGAAAATGGAATCTGTATATTTGTATATATATGACCTCAATTTGATATTTTAACCACTAACATGCAACATTAACAGGAACTTGGCAAAATCTAATGCATGTTGATCCTTTTATGGAGGTGGGATTCAACTCACATAATAAACTCACTTAAGTGAGAATTGAACCGAGAGATAATGATTTCAATATGACTACACTAATTTGTCTCAAACATTTAATTCTCTTTATTTTGTTCAATGGGCGGATAATTTTAACATAACGTTGAAGTTGATCCTCTTGAGAAATAATATTGGATGGAGAAAATAAAAAAGGTGCCAAGCTGCATATATATATATACACAAAATGTGATGAATACAAAAAACCCATCATAGTACATCCATATATAAACCTATATCAACCTGACAATATTTTCCAAGACAACTAAAGCTGAAGATATATATATATATATATATATATATATATATATATATATATATATATATATATATATATTCTAAGTATCAACTGTAATTTATTGAAGTATTCCAGCCAAACTGAATACCTCCAGTACCTTACTGAAGTGTTCGTGCCAAACTGAATACATATTATATATATATATATATATATATATATATATAGCCTATGACCAAGTAAAAAAAAAGGTTAAAAAGTAATTATCTATGGTTTTTGCTTCTGAGTATAAATATAATCAAGGTGAGCAGCTAGGGTCCTTCTCATTAAGCATTCATCATCCCCAATTCCTTGACAGCTCTCATCCACCACATCATGATCAGCCTTAGCAACCTATGAACATGTACAATAAAAATTTGCAAATAATATAATATTATATATATATATATATATATATATATCAAACTCTTTAATTTGTTCAAATAAAATTATAAATAATAAAATTAAGTAATATATAATATCAAACTCTTGGATCAAAATTACCTTGTTTTGGGTTTTCAGTGGTGGTGTGGTGCGAGGGGAGTTTGGGTCGGGACGAGCGGAGTACGAAATTATGGTGGTGCAGAGGAGGAGGGATATTATCAAGAGAGTAGCAAGTTTAGTCATGCCTGCTGGCTGCTGCTGGTGGATATATGTTTAATAAGCTGGGCTGCCTAGCTAGTTTATAATTAGCGAGACGACTGGGAGACTCATATCTAGTACTACTATTTATATAGAGGACGGAGGATACAAATAAATGAAGGTCTGTAGGTGTGAACATGATAGTTGAAAGGTTGACCTTAAGTAGCAGCTTTTTTACAAGTACTACGGCCAAATAAATTAAATTTAAAATAAATCAAATAAAAATAGCAATATTAAATATTAAATATTAAATATAAAAAAAACAAGAAACTAGAAGTGTATAAAATTACTCTGTTGATATTATAGCCCGTGAATCATATAAAAAGTATTATTTTGGAATATGTACATACATAATTATATATTTCCTAGATATAATATATATAGCGTTTTAAATGATTTATTTTTTTAAAATTATTTATTATTTTATATAATTTAATAGAATTAATTATAATTTTTTAAAATTATTTTTCATGAAAAAATATTACATATGAATGATAATATAAGATATGTATGATAATAAATAAGTATTTTTTTTTTAGGACTTGGTTCTTCTTATAACAATTTTTATTTGATAATTTGCGTAATTGTTCCATCACATATTTTAGTCTTCAACTCTGAATAGGCGTTTCCAAAATTCAAAACAATTTAATGCCCGTATATATTCTAGATTGATCGATCTAGGAATTTGTGTAACATTCTAATTTCCCTTTCATATATAGATGTAGGGGTGTGCAATAGTTAAATATTGATCTGAATCGGATCAGTACTAAATTAAATTAGTATTGAAATTAGTCAAATTTTGATACAGATATCGGTACCGGTTGGCATGAGCGAAATTAGGGGGGGTCATATGACCCTCCAACCCTGGAATCTGAAGCATGTTAATATTAGTTAAATTTGATATTTGTTATGAGATGATATTAATTTATTTATTTTTTCATATCTTTTCACCTATAATAAATTAACAATATTACTATAAGATAAAATAATATTAAATAAATTTGATAATTAATTAATATTACACTCATTTGTCTTACTGACTTAATCATACATTGGTATCAATTTTTTTATAAATGAGAATAACTTAATTCATTTTCTTGCTTTGAGTGACTACTCTCAGTTATCTCCAAAGAAGATATATGACCAGAACCACAATATAATTAAGGTTTTGAATATATAATATTATAATTTGTAATTTATCTATAAAAGTAACTAATCAATTGACTAAAAATTCAAAAGTCGATTAATAGTACCATAGTTAGGAGAAATTAATATATATATATATATATATATATATATATATATGTATATATATATACACACACATTTAAAAATATTAGACTTACAACTCATAGGTTTACAATGGTTGAAAAAGAATGTTGTGAAATACAATAATTGGGCAAAATAAATTTGAAAGAAGCACTGCAAGCGTCAATAAATAATTTTTTTATTGATGTATTTTGACCCCCTTCTAAAAATGTCATAATTACGCCCTTCACGGTTGGATAGGTATATTGAACCAATTTCTTGGTTCAGTCTGCAATTTTATCAAAAATTAAAATAATAATTATTTTTATTATTATTATTATTTTTTTATTAATAATAATATTATTATTATTATCATTATTTTATAAATATTATTATTATTATTAATATTAATAAAATTGGAAAATCGGTATATACCGGTTCGGTAATACCGAACCATAAAAACTCCGTACCGAAACCAGTATGAAAAACCGGTATATACCGGTTTTTTATAGCAAAATTGGACTATTTCTTTTTGGACCGAACCGGCATGTTCAGTCCGATCCGAAAAATCAAAAATTATGCACAGTCCTATATAGATGTGGTGATCCATTTCAAAGTCAGCATTACATCAAATTGCAATTAATCCTTCAGCTGAAACACTATATTAATTAATTGCATTTCTTCGATCGGCTAAAAGGTTACATTACGAGCATGATTTATATGACAATCTAGATTTGCAAACGGCGAAAAGGTTTATATCAATACATCAACTCCTAAAATTCTAGATTTTCATACTGTATACTGAATAATTATTCGTATAATTAAACTATTCTAAGAGGAGAATCTTACGAAAATATTAATTTATCTTTTGAAAATATCAATTCTTTAAATTTATTTATATATTTATTAATGCATTAATTTACTGACCATGCAAATTGTGTTAACTCACAATAATAATTATAAATAATTATAGAATAATGTAGACTAATGAATAATGGCATGATATTTTCATTGATGTTAGGAGGTATAAATACAATAAAATTATAAGAGAGTATCAATTTGTTACAACCAAAAGATATTGATATCAAACCTAATAACTAAAGAATCAGTCAATCCCTAATTTAAGGAAATGAGATAATTACAATTAACTAAAGAATCAGTCAATCACTAATTTAAGGGAATGAGATAATTAAATTAAATACATGAATTTAATTCTCTATTATGCCCCCGCAAGTTGGAGCTCCTTGAGGTGAGACCAATCTTGTTCAACAAGCCTTGGAAACGCGTGCGGGGTAGTGATTTGGTGAGTGCATCATCTAGTTGATCCATCGAAGAGACATGAGTGACTCGTAAGATGCCATCTTGAACTTGTTCATGAATGAAGTGAAAGTCGAGAGCTACATGTTTCATGCGAGAATGGAAGACTGGATTTGAGCAGAGGTTCGTTGCTCCCACATTATCACGATGAATTCTGGGTTGTTGTGAGGATGTGACACCAAGTTCACTAAGAAGAGATGTGATCCATCTCACCTCAGCAGGTGTAGAAACAACAGATCGGTACTCGGCTTCAGTTGAGGAGCGAGTTACTGTTCGTTGCTTCTTCGAACTCGAGGATATCGGGTTTTCGTCAAGAGATAGACAATATAAACCTTTGGTGGAGGTGAAGTCGTCTTTATTACTAGCCCGGTCGGCGTCCAGAGTAGGCGTGTAAGTGAGAGGCGTGGCGATGTAACGAGGATGCCATGATCAATGGTGCCACACAAATATCGAAGAAGTCGACATGACATTCCGATTGATCGGTAGTCGGATGATGCATGTATTGAGATAGTTTGTTGACTACATAGGCAATGTCTGAGCGGGTAAGTGAAAGATCTTTGAATCGCTAACTCTGACCCCAAAATTCGGTTGGGTCGATAAGTGTTGTCCCCGTGAAGAGTGAGGATGGGAGAGGTGGCTAAGCGGAGTTCAACGGGGACGTGCATCGGTCGTCTTTGTTCGAGCCAACAAATCTGCTATGTATCTTTGTTGTGAGAGGAGAAGGCCTTGAGGGCAGAGGAACAACTTCAACACCGAGGAAGTAGTGAAGAGGTAGAGGTCTTTGAGGGAGAAGCGACAAGCAAGGGACCAAGAGATGAAGGCTTGAATTGATGTTGTATTGTTACTGTGATGATGATATCGTCAACATAAACAAATAACAAGATGGTTATACCTTTATCAAAAAAATGAACAAAGAGGTGTCGTGAATTGAGTTGGTGAAATGAGATGCAAGTAGAAAGCTGGCGAAGTCGATGTACAAAGCTCTAGGAGCTTGTTTGAGACCATATATTGCCTTTCTCGGTTCTGACGGACATGGAGTGGATGATCAAGCATCAACAAAGCCTTGAAATTTGGGTCGTGAAGACATCTTCAGTGAGGGTGCCTTGGAGAAATGCATTGTTGGCATCAAGCTGTCGAAGATCCCAACCGCATGGTGACCGCATGGCGAGAGGATGAGACAAATTATGGTCGGCTTTTAGCCTGGATTTGAGCGTCTCGTGGTAGTCCACTCCGGCCGTTGGTGAAACCCATTTGCTCTAAGCGAGCCTTGTACCTATCAATGAGAGCCATCGGATAAGCGTTTAAGTCGAAATATCCATTTGCACCCCACAATATTTTGTACACCGATGGGAGGTACCGGTTCATATATATGCATTTGAACCAAGGCATCAAACTTCGGACATCGCTTTGTCGCCATTTGCCATCTTTGATGGCTTCGAGTTTACGTGTGGGTTCAATTCTTTGAGGCAAGTTGGGTCGAGAGGTTGTGTTTAGTGATTGGTTTGTGGATGTTGTTTCTAGAACGAGTGACAATTGGCGAGGTGCGAAGCAAGGATTAGGAGGATGGGGCTTCAGAGGCTTGAGGAAGTACTTGTGGAGGTAAGACCAAAGTGACAAGCGGGGACGTGCCAGGAGCAGGTATTGGGTTGGGTAGTATGGGGGATACTTGGGGCAAGTCATTGTGGGCTACCATAACCGTTTGTGTGGTGGAGTCAACTGGCGAAGAGCCGCTGGAACTACCTTCGGATGATGGGTATGAAATTGAGAGAATGACATGTTGTGGGAGCCATGTGTCACATGTTAAGTTATTAGGACGAGCGAGATGTAGATCAACTCTAGACATGGGGAACTCAAACTCAACAAATCGAACATGACGTGGGATGAAGATCTGTTGAGTACTTGGATCAAGACACAGATAAGCACTCTGAGTGAGGGAGTAACTAAGGAAGACACAAGGTGTGGAAGCACTAGCGAGTTTGTGAGGAGAATGTGGGCCGGAGCCAAGGATAGCATAGACAACCAAAGGCTCAAGCTTGGAATAGTTGGTGGCGTGACGCAAAGAGTTTATGATAGGGAGAGGTCGTATGGAGAGTTGGTGCGGAAGGCGATTTATGAGATAGGCTGGCATGGAGAATGCATATGACCCGATGAGATTAGTGGTAAGGTAGCTTTAGAGAAGAAGTAAGTCGGTTTCAACAATATGGCGATGTCGACGTTCCGAGAAGCCATTGTGTTCTGGAGTGTGGTGGTGAAGTGAGATGCGAGATTCCATGTGTGGATAAGTATGTGGCGAGACCGATTGGATTTGGCGAGACCCGTATATTCCCCACTATTGTAAGAGTAAAAGGTGATTATTTTATTTTGAGGTAGTTTTCAACAAGTGCTCAAAGCGAGGAAAAATAGTGGCAACATCAGATTTACGTTTGAGGGGTAAAGCCGTATGTAGTGCGTGAAGTGATCCACAAAAATAACATAGTATTTGTAACCATCGGCGAATATATAAAGGCGAAGGTCCACACATCGAATAAATAATTTGGAGAGGGAAGTCGACCACAATAGATGATTGAGAAAAAGGTAATTTATGACTTTTATTACAGAAACAATCATTACAATGTAAATGCTTAGAACTAGAGAAATCTAAAGGTAAACCAAACTTAGATACTATATGACGTTGAATTGACTCGGATGGATGACCAATACGATGATGCCAAGCATCGGAGGATACTTTGGTACTGGTGAAGACTGAAGGACGAGAAGCGGGGTGCGAAATCGACAATTCATACACACCATCTTTAGGTTGTCCTTCGAGCAGTATGGCCCCTGTTAGTAGATCCTTCACACGAAAAGAAGATGGTAAGAACTCAATCAAAGTGTTATTAGTTTTGCAAAATTGAGATATGGAGACTAAGTTTCTTTTCATGGCAGGAACAAATAAAACATCGTGTAATTGAAAAGTGTGAGAGGATGTTTTAAGAGAGGCGAACCGACTTTGGAAATGTAACCCGGTGCCATCACCGATTTCGACGTCATCGGACCCATCGTATAGAGCATGAAGTGAAAGGTTTAGAGGTCGGCAGTGATATGATGAGAGGCACCACCGTCGAGAAGCGTGTCGGGGTCTCAACACGATGTTGTGGCTGACGTATGTGCCTTTGGGTACCACCGAGGTCCATTCATGCGATGAAAGCGAGGAGCATTTGTGTGAGGGGCGGTCTGGTGAAAGAGGGACACCGAGAAGCTGTGGTGGCCTGTTGGCGGCATCCTTGGCACTTGCGAGATAAGGCCTCTGTTGGCAGTCGTGGCATGAAGATTTGAGATGGTGGTGAGTGTGTGAAGCAAGATGTGGTAGGTGTGTCTGCTTTTGACGCGGTAGATGTGAATTCTTGAATGCAGTCGACGCTGGCGTTGGTAGTGGTGGCGAGATGCGGGAAGGAAGCAGATTGCGACTACTGAAGTGTCAGTTCCCTGTTGATGAGTTTCTCATGAAGCTCATCAAATGAGATGGGGTTGTCCCTACCTGCCACTATATCGGCAATATGGTGATAGTCATCACCGAGACCCTCTAAGATCGTCTCAATGATGTCTTCATGGTCCATCGGTTTGCCTAGAATAAAATACCTATTAATAATACCTCCGTTCCAAAATTAAAGATACAATTTGACTTTTGATGTCAAACGACAACATATTAAACTTCAAAATTGATATAACTCATAAAAATTTAGAATAAAATAAATTTTAGGATTAATAGTTTTGGTTATGTACTATACAATTACAATAATCGTACCAATTAAAATTAAACGAATTAATTCACATCCATTTAAAATTTAATATGCCGTCGTTTGACTTCAAAAATTAATTGTATCTCTAATTTTGAAATGGGACGGTAGTATATTTTTGTTGGAAAACAATATAGAAAGACTAAATTTTCAATTAAATTTAATTGTTTAAAAAAAATAATCTTAAGTACTGAATTATAAGAAGAATGAAGCAACACAAGTCCAAAACGTAAGATTTTTAAGCGTACCGTTTCTTCAAAATATTTCGATAATGATATAAATAACCTGATGTCACATATCTCACGTGCAGGGTTATTTTGACATGGCTTAATTTGTTTATCCGGGAGTAGAATATGGTTGGTGGTTTAAGGATTATTCAAACATTTAAATATTACTCCCTACGTCTCAAATTAATTGTTTAATTTTGACTTTTTTAAGTTAAATTGACTATTTTTAGAATTAATAATTAAGCCTATATAAATATATTTCTAAAATTATAAAAATTGGGATTAGTAATAAATTGTATATACTTTCTTTTGGTTATAATCTCTTCACCTATATTTTAGCAAAAATAGTAAAAAAATTAGTTTTAAAAATGGTCAATTTAACTTTAAAAAGTCAAAATTGAACAATTAATTTGAGACAGAGGGAGTAGTACGTAAATTTATGTAGATTCTGAAATATTAATATATACTCCAATATATATTCTTGTGGAGTGGTAGGTAATAATATTAAATAATATATGCCCAGATCCCCTAAGCATTCTTAATCTAACCCGAAAACTGGAACAAGAAGAAAAAATTTATAGTTCGTGCATGATCTACTATATGTCGACACTCGACCATGGGCATAGGCATGTTAATTTGTTTCACGTTCATATACTGTATATGTATGTGTGTATATGCAATTAAATATAAGGTTGTCGTCGGCAGCCAAGTGGAAATGTAGATGTTAGTAATTAATTTAGAATTTAGAATTTAGAATTTAGAAAGAATGTATGTCGTTTAGGTTTTTTACCATGTTGATGAAGACATATTTTGGAATAAGGGACATGAGTTTAATTAACAACTAATTAATGTATTTAATCTATTTTAAAGTACTACTACTACAAAAGAAAACCTTATACTTGACTTGAGGCTATGCCTATTAATGGGAAGGGATCGAATCCTACATGTGATTCCTCCAAATGAGTCAAAAGCTAGCTGCTAGAATAAAGCATATAATTCTGGCAATTAAACCACCTAAGCATTAGTTAGACCTGATAATTTAGTTTATAAAGCATATAGTTTATAGTTTGAGTATAGCTAGCTAGCATACTCCCTCCCTCCCTTAATAAGAGTTTAATTTGTACTCTCTCTATTTGATTCGGTCCTATTTTAATAATTTCATTATCATGTCATTATTAATAAACTAATGGTGGTTATTTTAAGCTTAAATATGAATAAAAATATTCTTCTCTAATTAATATTTGTAAATTACAATTGGGAGTCTTAAATTATTGTAGAAGAGAAGGAATAGCATTTATGAGAAAATAATATGCATGATTTGACGCAATTATAAAACTATATATTTATATATGTGCGTCTCAGTTCCGGCAAAATATATTCACCATTAAATTGAAGTGAGAATTCGATGAAGTTTTTCCTTGACTTCCACTGAAATGTATGATTTCTGCATGCGTTTAGAAAATTTTATTGAGTAGGGTCGTGTGTTGTTGAATTAGTTACATTCCTTTATTGTTGGTATATGATTCAATATATGTTATCATAAAAGTTGAAAAGAAACAAGAGAAGAATAATTAAAGTTCATTCTGAATTATATGAAGATCGATTTCATAGTTTCATGGGCTCCATGAGAAATTAAGAAAATGGGTAGATCGCGTTAAGAACCTATACAAGCAGGAGATATATATATATATATATATATATATATATATATATATATATATAAAAGATCGAGGAATTGACTTGTAATAATTAATATAATATGTACACACTAGCTAGCTACCAGGCTACCAGCCACTTAATAGTTAGCTTAAAGTCCTTGATTAAATTAAAGACTCTATGCATGCATTGATCACTAACAGGTATATGCATGTCTTCATGAGTAAATTAAGCAGACGTACGCCTAAAGTAAGGCAAATATTTTTGCATAACTAATCACTTATATATATATATATTATATATATATATATATATATATATATATATCGATATATATATAAGAGATCGAAGTGCCACTACTAGAAATTTAACTTATAGCGACGAGCTATAGCGTGAGTCGAGCAGGAACCGTGGGTATAGGGTGTCTATAAAGCGATCGCAATTTGCCGTCAGTATAGAGAGAGAAAAGCAGAGGTAAGCTTGACCAACGCGCCATAGACATAAAAAGATATCGATAAACTAAATATCGATCCCTCTCAAGTCTCTAAATCTCGACCATCCCTAAATCTCATATACCCAAAGTAGTAAATGTCATAAGACAAAATCATTTTACCCAACCCTAAATGGCGAAGCAGCGATTGAGCAAAGAGAAGAGGAAGAAAGCATGCAAGCAAAGATGAAGATCAGGAGCACAAGTCGCTCGATAGTAAGACCGAAGCACAAGTCGATCTAATCGATCTGTTAGAGCAAAATTTAGGGTTTGTTTTTTTGTTTAATTATTTCAATTTTTGTGCGATAAATCAAACCATTTGCGAGAATAGATTTGTTAAAGATAGAAATCGATTGGAAGGAGAGAAATTTGATCTTGTGAAGAAGTGCTCTTTTCGAGAGAATAGAGGCCGACCATTTGCGAGAATCCTTTACCTCTTCCTCCTCTCAGCGATATCACTTGCATCATCAAGAATCCGGCGATTGGTATCGTAGCGAAATCGCTTGAGTTTTCAATTTATTTAGTTGAAAATTTCCTTTATCGTAATTATTTGAATAAGCGGTAATAATTTACGTATTGTTGATTGTAATATCTTGTTTGTGTTTTAATTTTTATTATCAATTGAAAACAAGAACCCCTGATTTCTCTCTTGGTTATGATAAAAGGAAAACCCTGATTTGGTGATGGTGAGGTTCGTACATGGTTCTAGGAGTATTAATTGTTTTGAGTTGAAGAAAATTTGTGAACAAGTTGGTTGTATGGAAGGAACACTTGTCTATGTTGCAATTTTTTGGGTTAGATTGGAATTGAGCGTTTAGTTGTACTTTTCTAATTTTATTCTTCTTTATGATTGTCTTGATTTTGAACACCCTGACGGTGTTCCAAATTCTTCTCTACTTTTGCCTAGATTCTAGATGCTCATTATGTTGGTGGGCCAATTTTATCTCCTTTGGGTATCTGTTTAGATTTTATGGCTTGAGCATCTTTTTCATTTTAGCCATCGTATTGAGAATTCTTTCTGTTAAGATCTGTTTTTTTCTTGACATTTAGCGGTAGCACCCTTATAAGACCACGTGTATAAAGTACACGAGTCTCTAATATGCTTCCTTTTGGCATTTTCATGCTTCATTCAATCCTCGAGGAGTTTTATCCATGCTACTATCTAATAAGCACACACGATAGCAACATTCCTACCAAAAATGTTGAGGTAGGCATTATAAAGGCGGTGATTTTTGGTAATTTGGGCTTAAAGCACTTTATTTTGCACTTAGTTTGTTGTTATGGTTTTTGGTCCAATTCTATGTTTGCTACCTCGGTGGCTATGGTTTTGCTCTTACATTACCTCGACACCAATACCACTTCGTTGCATCGCCATGATGCTTAGAAGCGACTGTCGAAAAGGTTGATCGGCGAATAATAGGAAGGAAGAAATTCTTCTTTGGTGTTGGGTACATTTTAAATTGGTTGTATGTATATTATGTGTTCAAACTTCTCTCTTCTTTTAATTTTAATTTTTGGAAACACTGACATATATGAGTTTTCGGAAATTTAATAGAGTTAACCATGCAAAAAAATATTAGAAAGGACTATGTTGAGTGAGACAAAATCATGTCAAACCAAAATTAAAATAAATACAAAAGTAATTGATATTAAAATTGGGCCGAGGACTACTTTTGCCATTCCTTGTAATGTTGGTTGGGTGGCCTAAATTGATATTAAAATCATATCACCCTTTTTCTTGATTCTTGGTGTTGAGCATATTCTTATTGATTAAAAAGTTATCTAGTAGGCGATGATGTAAATCTTGAATCTTATTAATTTCCATTGTTTCTTGTGGATTTATGTACTTTTTTGAAAAATTACGTGTGGCTTATTCATTACTATGTTTCCTTATCAAAATACATTTGTTGATATTCTTTCCTTGATTAAGCTTTTTCAAATTGATTTATAAATATTGATTGGAAAACAATCACATCATATCCAGTTGGATAATATTTAAGCGCTAAAAATATATATTTTATTCCAATAGTGATTTGAGCATTACGAAAACTTGACTTTTCTATATAGTTGTTGGTTGAATATTATAAATATATTATTCTTTCTCGTGATAAAAGATACGACAATACATCTATCGATATAAAAGAGCTTTCGAACAAAATTTTAGCTACTATTTGAGTCTTGTTCTTAATCTCCTTTAGTTTGAAAATCATCTTATATTGTAATTATATTTTTTTAGTATTAAAATCATTTTCAAGTCTTGTTTGACTTGATGCGTCGATAGTAGTGAATAGAGGCGGTTCAAATGAAATTCTAAAGGTTGTAGAGTTGTAAGAGTTGCGTATGCGTAAGAGTTGCATGTGTGTAAAAGTTGCGGAGGTCGAACCAATACATGCATTGAAGAAGCGGTGCGTACAAACATTAGTTATATGGTGGCCTCTTCACTGACTCATTCTCACAACTACCATACATCACATTTACAAGTGAGAGCTCGAGCTTTAGAGATGAAGGTAAACACTCTCATTTGCTTTATATATATTTTACATACAAGTCTTTTTTTTTTTACTTTGACTACTAACTAACAACTTATATTATACACGACTACTAACTAACAACTTATATTATTTTAGAGGTATATACATTCAACCTTTGCCAAGATATATTCACGAGCAAAAATAATAGTTTGGAGGCTTAAGGTTTAAGTTTTAAATTGAAGTTAATGGGTTTATTTTGTTTTAATTTGAGTGCAGGGGAGATCAAGTAATATGGTAGATGCAAGTTTGAGAATTACGAGGCAAAGAATGGAACAAGTGAGAAATAAGGAGAGGCGGAAAGGTGTTGCGTGAAGTGAACAATGGAGGAATTATGCATCTGGGTATCATAATTATGAATACAAAAGGAAACAATGTTATCTCGGTGCTTTGACCTTATGGGTTTGATTCTTTGGGCTCATTGGCCTTACCATTCTTCACATACACATTAAATTTACACCACAATATAGTGGGATTAATTAATCACTATCGATTGCCATTGGAGTAGATTGATATTCAATATATCACCCACGATATATTAATTTAGACAAAACATTAATTAATTGATTATCTTGGCGTAAATAATAGTACAATATAATTAACCGAATTTTTTTACTTTGTAATTGAAACAATTGTAATGTTGTAATGTTGTAATGTTGTGAATGATTATAATGTTGTAAAATATCTCTTCTTATATTGTAATGTTGTAATGTGAATGATTTTAAATGATGTATATAATATTTTGTATATTTTATTTTATATTGTATTTGTTTTTGTTGAATAAATGTGCATTATTAATTAATTTTTTTTTAAATATAAAAAGTCTATATAATGACGGTCATCAATAGTAGCTATAATATTCTATAAAACATAGGCCTATAGCGGCGATTAGTAAGCGTAGCAATAACTTTCAAATGATAGTTGGTAAAGAGAAAAAATACGATTTTGACATGACCTATAGCTAGGGTCGGTGGCCGTCGCTATAGGCCAAAAGACCGTCATTATAAGCTTTCTGCAAGCGGACTCTATAATGACGATCGTGATTAGTCGCTAAAACTTTAATGACGGTCTTTTGGCTATAATGACGGTGGCGTACCGTCATTTATAAATTGATTTTAATAGGTGTCATACCTTACTTATCTTCTTGCGTCTTACCCCCTTTAAGCGACGGTTTAATCATATAATTGTCGTCTATACTTTTAGCGACGGACAACATATAAGCGTAAAGTATAGGCTAAAAGTATATGAGCGATGGTCAAATCTCTGAAAACCGCAAATCAAAGTAAAAAATAAGACGCTGATCCGAAATATATATATATATATATATATATATATATATATATATATATATATATATATATATATATATATATATATATAGGGAAGTTAACCAACAATTAATAAATTGGATAATTTGCAACTAACATAAATATAGAGAATTATTAATATATTCGTCCGTCAATATATAGAGAGTTATTTTGACGAGGAGGATTGCTCAACCACATATATAATTAAGATGAGAGACTTTATAATTTATGACTCCCATCAACAAGGGAGGGCTTAGTGCTGTGAACTTAATTTGGACTCTCTCCCTATTAATTAATTAATTAATTAATTAGTTTTTAATCCTCATCATCAAGCATTATATATAGTATACAATATTCTTTACTATCATGCATGCACTAAGGTACATATATAGACAGCAATATTTGAGATGATCATTACTCATTAGGGAAAGGGAAAGGGAAAGGGAAAGGAAAGCGGAATATTGATGTCTGAGTTCACAATAAAATTCATCAAAAAAGCAAAAAATGAAAACTTGGTCAAGTGTGAACACAATCCTAAAACTTATGCTGCTTTAGTCTTTAATAAATATAGAAGTGGGTAGTAGTACGCAATTATATATATATGAATCGAAAATACAATGATGTAAATTTTTGGTGTACATATGTGACAGTTCGATCCAAAATGCACAAAGCCATGTATCATAATCTTTTATGGGCCGAATTGAGCAGATTCATAGACACCAAAAGCAGGCATGACTCGCTTTCGTCTTTGGTTCGATTTTAAGGTTAAATTTATATATATATATCTCTATATATATATATATATATATACAACTTGATCGGTCAGGACTCCGGACTTGATCAAAATTAAGACAATTTTTTTTAAAATAACTAAAAAAATATTTAATATTTTATGGGCCGAAATTTTCCATAATCTGATGTTTTGGGCGTGTTTTGAATACCTATATCAAAAAATGGTGATACGATGCATGCACGGTATATACATGTTATGTTATCGTCAAATCACACCCTAAAACATTTGTATTATGAAAAATTCAATTCTATAATTTTTTTTTAATTTTTTGTGTTAAAAAAAAGCTAAAAAAAAAAAAAGGACGGATTTTAAACTGTCCGAGGAGTCCGGACGAGGATCCGGCTCTTATATATATATATATATATATATATATATATATATATATAATTCTCACAAAAGGATGGATATTGTATATATTTCTTTAGCGTAGGGAGCTGTGATGGGCCATATAATATTGATGATGGTTGTTACCGAGGCAAGGTAATATTTTCCAGCCCAGAAGATCTGACCCTTGTAATTTGCCAATCTATAAAACCAAACAATAGGCTTTTCTTGTGTACGTCAAAAGACTAAAAAGTAGTTCGTAACCAATCTAGCTTGATAATTATTATACAATTATGAAATCTTATATGTTGATCAAATATGCTAGCTTAGTGGTAAAACTTCCCCTTTTTACTGTGCCAGATACATATTGAACCCAAGTTTCCTCGAGGTTAAAATTGAATTGTAATAATATAAGTTTTAAAAATTTATATATAAAAAAATCTTATGTGTTTCCTAACCTTTGAAAATAATTAACATATCTCAAGTTTAAAAGTAAATGAATAAACTCTCAAGTCTTTTTTGTAAAATTTTATTTTGGGAAAAGGGAAATTGAAACTTTCTTTCTAATTAATTTTTGTCAATATTTCTTAAGGTTTTCAATTAGAAATTCAAAAACTACAATAATGGATTATTGAACAGTATGATAAGGAATGAGGATGACCCTCCTAATAAAACCATTCTCCTTGCATGCAATCCTCCATCTCCAGTAAAAGTGGGTATCTGGTGGGTATATTTAGATTAATATGACATTAATTTATGAGATTGTCTTTCAATCCTTTTAATGAGATAAATTATCATGAATTTATAATACTCCTTGATTCCATAATAAGCTGTCTTTTTTAGAGAAAAAATGTGTTCCAATTTATTTGTCGTTTATAACTTTCAGGATAATAAATTAATTATTTTCTATATTATTACTAACTTCTCTCATTCTCCCAATAAATTTTCTCTCTTGCATTAATAGTTTCTAACTTTCCATAAAGGGGTAGTGATGAAATTTTGCATACAAATATTAATTCTTAAATGATAGGAGTAGTATTAAATGACTTTCTTAATTCATGTGCATGAATCTAAAAAGACAGTTATTACGAAAATGAGGGAATATTAAAAGATTATATTATATTTAATGAATTCTAGTCCACCAATCATTCTTCCACTCCCATTTAAATATATTAAAAATTATAGTCCACCAAATTCTAGTTTTTTGATATAGTTCAGCACTTTCATCGAAAAAACTCATGTACTAAATTTATTTCGACTGTTTGAGTGAAATATGAATCATAGTCTATACTCCATCCGTCCATATTTAAATGACGTTTTTGAGTTTTTTATTTGTCCCTAATTAATTGACGTTTGTTCAAATCTAGGGGAATTAATGATAATTTTTCCAAAATTATCCCTCATTACTCCACCTATTTTTTTGGTATTTTAAACTCTTGTGTTATGATAAATTAATGATTTAAGAGTATTATAGACAATTGAATATTATATTTAATCTTTCTAATTATTATT